>CAUYQG010104861.1:0-57332 GCA_963574415.1 Tarsius wallacei | reverse complement strand
ATCTCTACAATAAATCAAAAAATTAGCCAGGTGTGGTAGCGCGCACCTGTAGTTCCAGCTACTTGGAAGGCTGAGGCGGAAGGATCGCCGGAGCCCAGCAGGACGAGGCTGCAGTGGCCAGGAGCGGCCACTGCACTCCCGTCTGGGCAACAGAGTGAGAGTCCAACTCAGAAAAAAAAAAAAAAAGAAAAGAAAAGAAAATAATAAATATTTTGTATAAATAAAATAATTTTATTATGAATCTACTACAAAAATGTACTACATAATAGAAAAGACATAGCAATAGTATCTACATAAAATAAACAAAAGTTATTAAACTCTTACCAGTTGATAACAAAATGCTCAACCTAGATTTAAACTAATGGCCAAGTTGTGGTTGGGGTCAAATGGACCTATGAGTCTAGATCCTCAATTGAAAAATCTTCTTCCCACTTAAAGAGGGCATTAAACTCTTTGAAACCACTGAGGCACCAGGGCCAAGCATTTGCTACACAAGCTTATTGAGTTGTATACAAGTAACATTAAATAATTAACATTCCTCAGTGTGGTTTATTTAAACCAAGCAAGTAAATTATTTACTTGAAGTACACAGAATAATCTGCTTCTCCCTTTCCCTTTCCTTTCTCCATCCTTCTACATATACAAATGATTACATTGAACAAAATTGTAAATATATCTGTATAGGTGTCCCATAGCTTCTTGATTACAGAGTTGCATTTCTGGTCAATGAGTAAAAATAGTAAGAGTAAGTAGAAGAAATGAGTTATCTGACAATAAATTAGTGATGAAGGATGAACTACTGACATTTTCCAACTATTTATGATTTCTTCCATTTGTAATTGTTACAAATAAAGGAACATGTTCTAAGTTTAGTAAGTGTGATTCAATAGGAAATCCAATAATCCAAAGAGAGTCTACAACTACTCACTCTACATCTCCCAACTGTGTTCAAATAAAATAGTTAAATTTTAATGTTAAGACTAAATTTTATCCATAACCTTTGAAGCCTGTACACAAATACATAGAAGCATGACACAATTTAGTTTTAATGTTATTGCACCTGTTTTGTTTTCATTATGGAGCCCCATGTCTCCCTCTGCTCAGAGGTTGCTTCTTAGCATATATACATCTCAAATCAGTAAGAACATTTACCTTAATTCTTTAACTTTAGCTGCCTTATTGTGCAAAGTCATACTAGTTGCTTGAGTCTTTCATGTTGATGATTTAAATAATTATGATAAACTTGTCATGCTATTTGTTGTAATGAAGTAATGATATCATTGTACATGAGGCTAAGTTAGTAAAATTACATCTGTTAATTCTATTTACATGAGTATTTTGATTTTTGACAGTGAAACAGTGAATTTACACTCAATAGCGGACCCTGAACATTTACTATACTATAAGAAAGAGATTGGCATTAGCTTGAAACCGCCAGGGGATGAGAGGGACCTAACATTAATAAGCGTTCCTGATTTCAAACCAGGAGAAGTGGGGACCAAAGGGAGGCCCAAACTTTACCTGTACGACAACCACTTGTATACCCAATCCTGAATTATACCCCACATCCTTAAAATAAAAAATTTAAAAATAAAATTAAGAGTGACTTAATATAAAAATTAGCATGCTCATTTTATTTTTTAAATTATTGTTCTGTTTGGAAACAAGTTTTATTTTTAATTCTCTTTCTCCACCCATAAAGCTATTGATTCAACATCTTATCTGATATAAATATGGAAAAAAACGAAGGTAAAAGAACAATATTTTGAGATTAAATCAGTTATTGAATGTTCTGGAAAGATAAACTTTATTATTTCAGTTTGCTCCATGGTTGCTTCTTTCTCAGTCCATGATTCAAGTTCAATTTATGAAATCAATATATATTGACATTGATTGTGTCAAGTCACCAATTGACACCGATGCTGAATTTCTTCAGAATTTGAGACCAGGTCTTAAAGACAAGAAACAAAGACTAAGAAGACATCAGATGAGTTTTCCAGTGCAAATAAAGAAGGCAAAAATTTTGTGGCTTCCATTAACTTTCAACTTAACCTGGAATAGGGAAAGAGACATATGGGGGCATATTTTTAAAATCTGGGTGATGAAATACACACAAAGCCATGCAGGCAGGAAAATAAAAGCATCAGTCAAAATACACTTTGTCATTTTAGAAGCAGCAAAGCATTAAGGTTAATGGCACAGGCCTTGGAATCACTTTGCCTGGCTATGAATCCTACCTCTATAACCTAATAATTTCTAACCTTGTACAAATTACTTAATTGCATTTGTATCTCAATTGCATTTACAAAGTGAATACAATGTATTTAAATTACAGAGTTGCTGTGATGTTTGAATGAAACAATACTTTATCTGATAAAATATGACTCATTATATTTTATTTACCAAGCAAACTATGCCAAATAAACAATGACTTTTTATAGGTAGTCTGGCATATCCCAATTTCTGAGATATTAAAATGTGAAGGAAAAGATTCATCTTAGATTGATAAAATATGGTCCATAAGAATGCCTGTATCATTGTCTGACAGAGATTTCATTAAATGTTAGCTATTATTATTTGTAATCACAACATGATAATTATGCTAAGAATTATTAGTAAAATGTATTTATGCTTTTTCCATTTTTCTGCTTCTGGAGAAGGAATAATTGTGTTCTTCTAAGAAATGGAGTCATTGGAAAGATAAAGATAAATGAATGACAGCTGGTATTTCACTGATATTTAAGGTGGTTCTAGAGGTAGGGTCCTACCTCTTTCGGTGTTGTACATTTAGACTTTCCAAAGTCACAAACAGCTGGAGGACAGAGTCTTCCCTGGTAGGTGAAGGAACTGTCCCTCAGTCAAAGTTGGATGAGGACTCGTGCTTCTTGTAGACAATACTAAGACTACTGAAATCTTCAGAAGAATAACAGAACTTCAAAAATTATAGAAAATAAGATCGCCGAGCTCAGTGGCTCAGCCTGTAATCCCGTGCCTTTGGGAGGCTGAAGTGAGTGGATTGCCTGAGCCCGCGGGTTCGAGACCCGCCTCGGCAACTTGGCGAGACCTCATCTCTACAATAAATCAAAAATTCAGCCGGGCAGGGTAGCGCGCCTGTAACTCCGGCTACTCGGGAGGCTGAGGCGGAAGGATCGCCGGAGCCCAGCGGGTCGAGGCTGCAGTGGCCGGAAGCGGCCACTGCACTCCAGTCTGGGCGACAGAGAGAGACTCCAACTCAAAAAAAACAAACAAACAACAACCACAACAACAAAAAAAAGAAAATAAGATCAACTTACTAATGCAAGCAACTCACTCTTTCTTACTAATGAAATTAGGGGGGCTAGAGAACGTGTATCTTTACTCATATCTTCTCAGACTAAAACTTGTGTGACTTCAACAAATAATAAATAAGCACCTGAATACGGTAGGTTCCTAAATCCTTCCCTTAAATAAGAAGCAATAAATACTGTTTATTGGATGAGTGAAGAATTGGACCAGCAAAATAAGTGAATAAATTAAAAATAAAATAAATGAGACAGTGAGCCCCCCCAAAATGGCTGAAATATTTAGTTCAAAGGGCTGGCCTTGTCATTTCACCCAGAGCCTGGGTCACAATACTTTGGACAGGAAAGACATTGCCTAACAGATTAACCCAGAAAGAAAATAGTCCGCTAAATTACTGAAACGTAAAGCAAAAAGCATGCACGAAAGTGGAGAGATTTGTTTCCCTGACTCTCGGCAGCAAGGTCAGATGTCTCCTTTGCTAATAGCCAGTGAACCAATGAATGGCATACCATTAATAGATGTCTTAAGTAATGTGAAGGAATAGGGTTTCCCAAATGAATGATCTTTCAATGCACTAAAAGGAAATGATCGGCAACCTAGAACTAGAAGAGCTTCTACATTAAAGAATTTCCTTTACATCTTGAAATGTTGTGCACCACTAGTTTAGTTAAAAGGAAATGGAGGATGACAACTTTTTTTTTGAGTTGGAGTCTCACTCTGTCGCCCAGACTGGAGTGCAGTGGCCGCTCCGGGCCACCGCAGCCTCGACCTGCTGGGCTCCAGCGATCCTTCCGCCTCAGCCTTCCAAGTAGCTGGAACTACAGGCGCGTGCTACCACACCCGGCTAATTTTTGATTTATTGTAGAGATGAGGTCTTGCCAAGTTGCCCAGGCGGGTCTCCAACCAGCGGACTCAGACATTCCACTCACCTCAGCCTCCCAAGGCACGGGATCACAGGCTGAGCTTCTAAAGGAAAAGGAAGCAGTATGTTCCTAGTGACATTCTGGATTCTGGATTCTCTAACAAATCTTCATTCATGACTGATGACCAGATTCCCAACTCTAGAAACAAATAGAATTCTAAACAAAAGTGTGAATTACTGTAGAGAATTGCAAGTGAGAAGGGATGGAGTTCACTTGTGTAAGGTCAGTTATGTGTGTTCGTATATCTTTCATTGACAATTTGCTGAAATGTGTCTAAAGGAAAATGAAAGAATTTGTTTTGTTGGGCTTCTGCATGTTTAGTATTATTATATCACAACTAGTCTATAAGGGTATAGCTATAGAAACTTCGAGGGCTTGGGAAGGAATTTCTGAACTTCACATAGGTTTTCTCAGTTCACTAGATATGTGATATTATTGTGGGATTTTCTCTTAACCCTTAATTACCTATCTCTTTTGTAGGCACAATAACACTCATGCAAGCTATAACTGGGCACACAAAGCCCAATTTGTCATACCATTTAATCACAACAGGGTTCTCATTGTGAAGCATCAAGTCACAATTCCTTTGTTAATTCCCTTAGCTGATAGAAAGTGAAAAATACTTTTGAGGAGGCTATTTATTGCACTTATAGGCTAACAGTATTTGTCCTTCTTTGATAAAGAAACAACTTGCTTTCTGGGGTCATTGTTTCATCTTTCTCCATGTCCTGTACTGCTGATTCAAGTGTAGTAATACTTACTAACTTCAAAGGGAGCTTAATAGTGCATGGAGAAAGACAGGAAACATGGGAGGAATGTTTAAGAAGAACCTTACAAGGTCAGGTTTCATTTTTGCAATTTCCTTAAGCACATCTCAAACCATTTTGCCGTTCTATTTTCAGAAACCAATAAATGTTTGGCCCCTTTCTTATCCACAACCCCCATTAAAGTCATGAAAATGTTCCATTTGAATTCTACAGACAATACAATTAATATATGAGTTTCTCTAGTGTGTGTATGCAATTTATATTTCCTTGCGTGGAAGCTCCCTCAACAATGCCCTGTGGCTGAAATCAGAATGTTGATTCCAACTTGTAACACTTCCTCAGATGTAAATACATTTGCGAAGATGATGAAAACCAGAAATTATAATATTGCTTTTCTTGACATAGCACCAAATTCAGTGCCATCCATGAGGCTTCTTGTAGTCTTCCTCTCTCCTCTGAATTGCTAATTTGATCATGTTGATAACGGTAAAGAGTGGATGGATTTAAGTCCGTATTTTTCTTTGAGCGTTAGCATAAAGTGCTTCTAAAAACATATCCCATTTATATGAAATGAGCATGCATGCATACACAATCTCTACCTATGCCAAAGCATTTTTCTTTATTATAATGAGATGCATCTTTCTGGATTTTCTGCACAATCAGACTGTAATTAAGCATAGGAGGATACAGGTAAGTGCATGAGATGCATGTTTAATTAAAAGAGAAAATGCTGGTTAAATATCAATTTTTATGACATTCAATTTACAAGGATTCAGAAAGCGACTCTCTCTTCTTACATATTCCTTTTATATGTGGGTATGTATTTACACACATGTATATTTTCACACTGAAATCATATTCTCATTTCATATGCTAGAGTTGCTGCCACATGTACTGCCCCCATCCAAGAAAATGTTGATATATATTGAAGAGCTCTATGAAAAATAAAATGCTTCATAAATTCATGTAGGGCAAATAAAAAAAGCAGCCAGGACCCAGCAGGCTGAGTCAATGTATAGCTTGCATATGGAAACAATGACATGATTGTTTACTCACTGCTTTAATGATATTCACTTTCTCCTAATGGCAACGTGGAAAATGTGAGTACCAGATGCTGTGCCCAGAGCAGAGAAGAGAGAACAGGGGAAGGTCTAGAGCAAGGAATTTATCCTGACACCAGAATGTAGTGTAACTCTTCAGTTTATTAACGCTGTGTTTTTTTTTTTTTCGTTGTTGTTGTTGTTGTTGGGTTTTTTTAGGAAGAAAATACTCTGATGTCTGCAGCTTAAATTTCCATATTTTTATAACAGTTCAGCAACAAATTTACATATTTCCTGGAATCTGCAGATATAAAAGCGGTAAAACACTCCAGGCATTATTAGACAGTAGATTATAACCCATTACTATTGTTTCAATTAGCAATGTAAAAGTGACCTGCAGTGTTCAGATGACCCACTAATGGATTTAAACGCTTTCAAATATTAATGCAGGTTTTCTAAAGATGAATCCCAAACCCATTATTCCTGGAACAACTATGAGCTGAAAAGCTGGCAATGATTGTGCATTATGTGGAAAAGCTCATGGTTAATTAAATGAATACCTAGCATTACACTATTCACTTTAGTGCTACAAAATTATTTCTCATTGATTTTTACATTCTGAGTCCGTGATTCAATTTACTTCTGCAATTTGTGTTGCCGTGTCAATAAAAGAGAACTGCTTGAAGATGGAAGCATTAGAGACTGATAAATACATTAAGATCCAATGAAAACTGCAGTTTTCCTATTGTTTTCCTCTATTGAAATATCATTTGTAGCAGCACTTTGTTATGTATTATTAATACAATTTTTGTTTGCTTCCATCTGCTCTCTTCTCCCTTTTCTATTCAGGAGCTGGAATGTTAGTGATTGCTTGAGGGTGAGTAGCTAATTTTTCAGTAACAAGTTCTCTCACTATCAAGAACAAAAGCAGCATCAACACAAATCTGTTATTTCATGTTAAATGAACTAGAAGGCCAGATTCTTCATCAAGACAGTGTGGGTAGTTACTGTGTGTGTGTGTGTGTGTGTGTGTGTGTGTTTTAATTTCAAGGAGTAAATGGCACTCCTGTTTGTTAAGCCATGAAAGACAAAAAAAAAAAAAAAAGAAGTCAAATAGTTCTAAACCCATTATACAATCTATGCAATATAGAGGCAATTTGATTATTTATGAAGTGTACATTTTATTTAAAAATTTTATTGCACATTTTAAAATTGAATCTGCATGTGCCTGTTTTCTTTAAAATCTACCTTGACTCAGTTCTGTTAAAGTCTACATAGAGTTGTAAGTTGAGATTTGCCTTAACACATTTTTATTTTTCAAAATTTTGCAAACTTCAGCTTTATAGTTCTTGGTTTCTAAAGAAATCTTAGTTGCGTTATTTTCATGTGGCTTATAATCCATGTATGTATGGTACATTTAATATTTCCTGAGAAAAGTTGGTTTACTAATCAAATCTAACAATCAATATCTTCCACCTTGTTCATTGAAGTTTATGATGTCCAGACAAATTTTCTCATGAAGATGGTTGCTAGATCTCATTTTATCCCATGTTTAAATTTGTCTCCATTTACTTTAGATATGATAGATAACTGAATCTCAACCAAGGTGGTATGCCCACTCCTGAGGAAGATACCTGCTATTGTCTACAGCCTGCACACACATACACCCATGCACACACTCACAAGTGACTACACCGTGAATGCACTATGTGTAGACTGTGTACTATGACCTTTTATTGGTTGTTTAATGTTAGAGCAACTCTGAAGATATCCCAAGGGATATAAAACTTACTATATTTTTATAGTTTTAAATCATTTTTATATAAAAAGTAACTCCATTTACTTTAGAGAAATTGTAAATGCTTTTAAACAAAGTAAACCAAAAAAAATCTGTAAATTCATATGTAGATATAGAGAAAGAAGATGTAGACTAGAAGGATATATACCAAAACATTAATAGAAGGTTTTAGCTGGTCTGTTATGAGTTATTATTTTCTTGATTTTAAAATACTTTTTGTAGAGATGGAAACTTGCTATGTAGCCTAAGCTGATCCTGAATTCCTGGACTCAAACAATCCTCTTGCATCGGCCTCCCAAAGTGGTGGGATTACAGGTGTGAACCACTGTGCTCAGCCAATTGTCTTGTATTTTTAACTTGCAGTTTTAAATGTTTCTATACATAATATCAATAGCAGATTTTTTTTAGTAGTTAAAAATATGATTGAGAATTGTTTTTAGTTATCCTTCGCAGAAACCAAAAAATAAATAAATAAATCTTTATAACTCTTATGGGTGAAAAGATGGAACAGCCATAATAGGGGAAATAATACTGTTTTACCTGTCACCAACTTCCCTGGATTAGAATTCTAGTTCTTCAAGATAATAGCTGTGGAACCTCAGGCAAATTACTTAACTTCTCTGGGCTTCAATTTCTTATCGCTATAGCCCTCAAAGTGAAAATGGTCAAACGATAAAAAGGAAACTCTTGGCTTAGTTGCAGCTGAATATGGAGATGTAGTAACTTCTGAGAAGGCAGCATGTGCTCTTAAATATTGCCTGATCCCTACCCCTGTTCTGGTTCACTGCTTAACTCACTGTCCCGAGTTGTACACGCTTAAAAACCAATATGACTTTTACCTTGTGACATTTGCTTCAAGGGATTTTTCTGTCATTAAAATGAAAGATATCTTTTCAGAAGAGAGCAGAGCAATAAGTAATAAAGCCATGTTCATAAACTTTATCCCTAATAATTAGTAAAACATCACCCTTGGAGTGGGCCTTTGCCTGATCTCTGAGAGAGAAGGCCCACCCACATGATGTTTTGCTCATCACTGTATCACCTGTGTCTGCACATAGTAGGTTACTATCACCTGGTAATTTGATACAACACATTCAAATGAGAGTTTTGAAATATATGCATGGTATTTTAAATGAATATGTATTCATTTCCATTGCAGCAAATTTGAAATAAGTACTCAATACATGATTATACAACACTTTGCTAATTGTTTAGGTGCTGAATAAAAATTGTGTAATACTAGAAAAGAACATTTGCATCACATTCGGTAACCAGGGACTTACTTTTTCTTTGCCAAAGGCCCTCCACTCACCCTCAGTCTCTGCCCACAGGTTAAAGTTGCAGAGCTTGAACCTGGCTCCTGGCTATTGGGCCTTCTCAGCCTCTGGAAAAGCATGAGCCACTGCACCCAGCCTAAAGATTTCTTCATTAATAGAACTCTTAAATATCCTCACAGTAATTCAGTAATCACTGTGGGTGAGGGTAGTCTCTCAGGATAAATACACTTCAAAAATGTGGTTTGGGTTCGTGCTGATTTTCTGTTCAACATATTTATGGGAGAGGAAATTTTAGGCTTTCAGTATCTCAGTATGCTTATCTTCAGAATGAGATTACTCATAATATACAAATCTTACGACTGTTATGAAGATGAAATTAGTTAATATATGGAGAGCACTTTAAGCAGTGACAACACGGGGCAAGTTCTTTAAAATTAGTTCATATTGCTATTACTACTACTCTACTGCTCCCACCAAAGGTCTGAATAACGGTTTGAGAGGCCTCCTCTAAGGTGAGACAGAGTAAATTGAAGTCTCTACAAGTTGAGTGGTGAAATGAGAAAATTGTTCAGATTATCAAAGCCATGAGGATATTTGACTAAAACTCCTTTACAAATTACTTCATTCTTTAGTTGGTAGGCACAAACATGGTTATAAATATTCAGAAGGCACAGTTTCATAGCTGAAAGAAATTGTACAGGGTATGTTTAGCTTAGTTTAGTCTTCCATTGAGGGGTAGAATGAATTGCTAAGTGTTACCCAGCCAGATGCCAGGTTTAAACCTAGTTTTCTTGCCTCACAGTCCTGGATTCTCTCTACTTTATCTATTTGTCTTCATGTACTAAAATATATCATTTTAAAACTAAACAACAACAAAACTGCTTTACTAAGTCTTAGGGCATTAAAATATACATATGTTTGGAAAGTTAATGTGTTTTATAAATTACCTATGTATCGAACTATACAAACACATGTGCATGCACACATACACACACACTTTAAATTATTAACCAATAGGCTGCTAGATCCAGGGCTTACAAAAATGTTTTTTATAGGAAAATTCAAGATCCCACATGTAACTGCTTTTTCAGTAGTGTTTCACAGAGCAATGACCAGGATGATAATAGAGGCTGGTATCCAGGGAATGAACTGACTGTGTGGCAGTTGTGTTTGTCCCCAGGTTCTAGGAAGTACTGATGTAGGACCCCTTTGTCCGCTGCAATATAAAAGGAAGACTTGATCAGAGCATGTCACTCTCATTCATGTTGAAAACAAGATGCAGAATTAAATGGACCCAGTGCTGAAGTATGTAGCTTTCAATACTGTGGAAGGGAGCATTGTCAGTCAATGGACCTTTATTCCAAACTGAAAGTTTAGGATGGGGTCATAAATTGTACTTTCCACAAATTAACCAAGGAATGTGGCACTTTAAATATTTGGTCAAAATTCACATTCATTAATTTTTTTTGTGCGTGTTTGCTTAGATTACCTTTACTTGCACCATTACCTTGATTAATGAACAAACAGATAATAAGATATAAACATTGAAATAACTGCAACATAAGTAACTAGGGAAAAATAGCTAGAGAAAAATAGGGTGAAATTTTAAAAAGAGCATTTCATAAATAGACAAGGAGCACATTTTAAACGTGCATTTTCTTCTAAACGTTTTCACAAATTTGATAATTATATTCATTTTATTTAAAGTTATCTAAGATTAACTTACACCAAGAGAAAAAATGTATTCTCTGTACTATACCATAAAAACTATAAAATCTAATTAGATGGTGGAAATTCAGTAGAAATTATTATAGCAATAAAGAATTAGAACATAATAAATAGTATAGATTTTAGTAACTTGTCTAAGGTAGATAGTGCATACATTATTAAGCCATGTGAAAGTCATCTAGAGAAATATTTATTCAGAAGTGCACTAAATGAGGCTGCTGAAGATTATTAAGGTCACCATTAAACCACAAAGAGGGAGGAAAACATTTTCTAAATAGGATCAATGGAACACAGTGTCATAAATCCACAAAAAACAAAATATGTGTTTGTCAAGACATAGTGCGTAAGAATTTTTTTGAATTGCTACATAAATAGCTTTGTATTTCAAAAGCATTAGGAAATACGTTTTACATAATATGATCAGAAAGGGAAAACTGCATTTTATGCAAAGCTTGATTTGAATTCATTTTCTTTGTTACTGCTTAACTAGCCCCAGCTTCTCACCTCTAATCATAACAGACTCCTTCTGGTTTAATTATGTTTCAAGTTCTGAAGATGAGTTAACCACTTACATAGGGAATTTGACTTGCATTGATCAGGGGGAAAAAAGTCTATGTTCTGATTAACCATTTAACTGACCACCATCTTGGTTTCTTAAAATGGTTCTCTTTCAGACATCCTAGGAAGTGTCCAACATATAGACAGGATACAAGAGGACCCCCTCAGATACTACAAAGCAACTGCAAATTGTGTTATAAATTAGATCTTCATTAAATGCACAGCAGAGAGGCTGTGAACTGAAACAGAGAGTACTTCCACTCCACTGAAGGAAATTGTACCTTTAGAGACCAAATGGTGAAGAAAATTGCTAGAAAGAGCAGGACAATTTAACCTGAAACTTGACTGTGTATCATATGCTTTTGTCCAGCTTAAAAAATCAATTTCTCAGCTAACCCTGACAATCTTAATTGTAAGACTGATTATACCACAGATGAGCAAATATGGGATTAGATCTGAAAATATGTAAATTACATATTTTGGCAATCAAATAACAAAAATATAGCATCCTTTTCATTTATATATTGAGCATATACTTTTAACAGATTCCAAAATACGTGTATACTATACACACATAATATAGTTATTTAGAAAAAGTAATTGAAAACTAAATGTTCATTTTGTCTAAACATCAGGGTTCTGGGCAAGGACTACTGAATCTCTTGTATTTTGTGACCACTTCTCCTATTTTGAGACTATGGGAAAATAGATTTGACACTCAAATATCATTGTCTCTTTTAGATGTTAAAAATACTAAACAAAGAGCAGTAATGTATAGGCATAAAAGAGCTTGTTACTGGATGGTAATTCTTCAGAACTGTAAATTCAGTATAATATTTGCTGAATACTCTTTCAAATTTCAAATTTCCTAGTGTTCAGTGAAAAAAACGCAACTTTCTATGATCAGTAATGTGGAATGTTCCTTAATATAACCAAACTAACTTGCCTATCCTTAAAATGAAAATTGTGGGGGAGATAGAAGGTTTAAAACAGAGAAGAAAAGCCAAAAGATAGCAACACATTTCTTAAAGGAATCACTTGTATTTAAAATGAAAATTATGCAAAGGCTATGGAAATATTAAGTCCACAGCTATATATATAGCAACCTTATTTAAGATTACACTGAAATTCTGTGAACTGCAATTCACTGTTGATAAGAAAAACTAAAAATGTTCTACTCTAGTGGACCTTACCTTCACTGAAGCTCAGTGTATCTGATGTAATAAATTCACACAACCCTATGTTAAATTTGTTCATACAATAGAAGCTTATAAGAAAGAATATAGACTAAAGAGTAAGTTGCATAATGAGATTTAATCTATGTAAAATATGTCCCAGAAGAAATGTCCTTTACTTTGATCATACCCCTTGAAACAAGATCCCCTGCTGGAAACCACAATAAATGAGAGCTTGGAAAAAAACTCATCTGGCAGGCAAGCTTGCTTTTTAAAACAAAAGTTCACCAAGCCCACCAAGTCCATGAGCCTAGGGTGGGCTTAATTAATGTCAATGAAATCTCAAAGGTTTCCTAAGGCTTAAAGGGGAAATAAATCTCTCTGGGTTCTCCAAGCCTTCCTCTCTGAGATACTCAAGACTAAAGATACACACCCACACAGACATACACACAGACATGCACATTTCAACTGTGCACACATTACCATCTACACACGCACATGTGCACACACATTTGGGTGCACATACACACACAGTAGGTGTCTATTTCATTTTGAAATGCTCCTTTTAAAATTTTTTTTGTGTGTTCAGAGTAGATTCACACATTGCTTTACCACCATTGTCAACATAGCTCCAGAATGTCAATAGCTATATTGTTTCTTGTCATTAGAATGATTTAGCATATTTCTCTGAATGGACATAGTAACAGTTCTGTCTTGCTTTTTGGTTCTGTTATTGACTCGTATTTATATTGAACATACAGCACTACTCTGTCAAGCTCAACAGAAAAGGCATACCTGAGTTGAAACTTCAGTTATTTTTCATTAAAATTTTATTTCATGTTAAATGGTTCCTCAGTGAATTAAAAGGATTTGTTTTCTCCAAATGTGTACTCCATTTCATTTCACTCAGAGTCAATGAGATTCTGGGCCTGATTACATATCCTTCTAACAGTAACAAATTAAAACAGATAGCAGTAAAATGTTCCATTTTATTTTATATTGGTTATGTACAAGGAGACTTACCAAGACCGTGTTCACAGATTACAGCAACCACGTTGTCCCTGAAAAATGAAAGAGGAAGCTTTCCTCCATACATAAATATGTGATTAATGCTGATTCACTGGCCTGGAAGTTACAATTCCTCTCTCTAAATAATGGCTTTCAACGGGAAACACACACACACACAATACATACACAATACACAAGTTTCAGAACCATTAAGCTGGTATACCACACCCGGAGAAACAATCACATTCACTCCCCAACCACACCCATAACAATGATCATTTTTATGAAAATTCTCTTGCCATTGTTCTTCTCCTACCTTTCCAATTATGCCAGCCACATCATTTTGAGCCTCTGAGTCACTTTAAAAGTTTTGTTATGCAGACTTCAATTTTCTAAAGATCTCAGAAATATACAAGTGGTCTTAACAAATATAGTGTGACTGCCGTGTGGTTTCGTGTTGCTTTTGTAGTTTCTTAGACACTCTAGCATTATTTAATTAGCTAAAATTTCTCCTCTCTTGAGAAATGGAAACTCAATGAAATGTCAACAATGCTGTCAGTCTGCTTCAGGCTAAACTCATTACACAAAAACTAAAGGTAAAAATAGTCCAAGGCAGAATTCTTTGTCATAATTTTGAGGTCCACACCTTATGCCAATGAAATCCATATGTGATTCTATGAAAATGCTAAATTGGAAAGAGTAGCTAATAAATTATCTCAATACAGGCAATAATTGATTAGTCCTTGCGTAGAAATTTATCTAATTAGCCAAACAAGATACCAAGTTCTGTTGGGGATTATCTGACTACAACATTTATTGCTTGGTGAGTCTTTGCTTTTCAGTTCTGGTAAGGCTGAAAAATGCTATGTGCTGCTCTTTATTCCTAAAATGAATCCTTTTCCCCCAAGGAAGAAAAAAATATCATTGTCTTTTTAAGCCAACTACAGTCAAGAACTGAACAGAAATTCCTCATTTTATCTGAATTATCACAAAGGGTTCAGGATCCATGGGCTCATTACTAAGGATAATAAAATTTGGCATTTTCTATTGTCTGAGGGTTTATAAAGGCTAAATTTCTTGATTTATTTAAATAGATGATAGGAAAGAGCAAACTACAAAAACAAGTGCTATATACTGAAGGCATGTGAATTACCTCCTTCCCAAGGATAATGCAAATTAGAAGTACGTAAAGCTTTGTCTGCACCTGGGATCTTTAATGAGGATAAAGAAAAATCAGACAGAGATTCTCCTGGGGAAAGAGAGGATCGTTATTTGAATAACCTGCAGTGAATTCTAATCAATGCGACGTGACTTTGAAAATGAATGTGGTCTTTCAACCCGCTGTACTTGAGCTGTAATATTAATCATAACTTCATGGTACAGTAAAGCTTATGACAAATGCTTATCCAGTGGACTCAGAAAAAGACTGGCTTGGGTGTGCCAAGGAAAAATGGAACCTGAAAATACAAAGACTCTTCTTTTTACCTCCTTGCTAGCCCTTTTATTGGCTAGCATATTCTGTTATCTTTCTTTGATTATCTCAAAAGAAATGGATGCAAATTGCATGTCATAACTATAATTGTTTTCTTTTTTTCCAAAGGTGACATTTTACATGTAGCTTATTTCCTGACACAGTCTTAGGAGTATTATTTAACATTAAATTATACCAGTAAAGTGGTGTGCCAATCTGCTAAAGATGCATTAAGCAGCACAGCAAAACTCTGCAACACAGGAGAGAAATTTAACTCTGTCCCCTTAAAGCCCTGCATTCTTTATAAGTACATCCTAGAACTGAAGATGGTTGAGGGTATACATAGCAGATTTCCTGGACTGCTAGATAGAAAAGCAATGCTGACTTAAATAATAACTTTTTAAAAAATCAGCTATCAAGTGTTTTCTGACTTAAAAAAATGTAATTAGTTTTTGACAAGTTGACATTAAAAGGCTTACAGCAGAGGAACATAATGCATTAAAGCTAAACCCTCAAGAATCACATGAGGAAGGAAGAAGATGATAAAATAAACATCTTAAAATAATTTAAATAATCTTTTGTCAGGAAGTAATTCCAGGGAAAGGAGAGGAGTGGCATATTTGCATTGGCCTAATGGAAATAATGTTTAGTAATCAGAGCTGTCATCCTGACCATTGCTGCTGCTATAATGTTCTGAAGTGACCTGCAAATGGTGAAACTCAGACATGCCGTCCAGTGTGTACCATTTCTTTGTGATGAAGCCTTGTTCATAAGACAAAACAGAAGTTAATTCTTCAAATGTATACTCTCATGGGAGAGTAGAATCTAGATTTCAGGTATGAAGTAAAAGGGAATGCTAGATGGTACTCACAAATCTAAGGGCAGCTAAAGGGGGCAGATGTACGCCAACCTTACTCCTGTTTTATAGAATTTAAGAAAAAGACACTGCAGGAGACATCATAAATTTCATCACCTGCTTCAATGTAGCACTCAAGTCATCATGGACACACAAATAGAATACACACAGAAGATAAATGAAATGTGTGCATATACATACACTATATATACATATATATGTGAAACAGATATGGAATATATATCTGTTGGAAGACATCTAGGTATGGAATATATAAAATTATATACACACACATATATATATATATATCTAGATATAGAAAAATTGGTGGAGCACTGAACCTGAATTGACAGTCAGTTATCATGGCTTTCATAGATTGTACTTAATACACGTGTTGTTTAAATGTCATTTTAAAGATCTTTTACTGACTGTCCTATTTCTAGCTAACAATATTATTTGTGAATCATTAAAACTTGTCTTATGCGTAATTTCAAACTTCCAGCTCTAATGCTGAAGATGTCCCCTCTTCTACTGTGCTAAGAATGTAGAATACTATATGAGGTGCACACTACTCTTATCTCCATTTTAGAGAGGAGAATTCAGGGTTGTGGTGGTTAATTTTATGCATCAATTTGACTGGGCCGTAGGATGCCCAGGTATTTCATTAAATGTTCTTCCTGGGTATTTCTGTGAAGGTATTTCTGGATAAGATTAGCATTTCAACCAGTAAGCTGAGTAAAGCAGATTGTCTAGATTGCCCTTCCTAATGTGGATGGGCATCGTCCAATCTGTTGAAGACATGAATAGAACAACAATTTGGAGAATGAAAAAATGTGTATGTTCCTCTCTCTTTTTCTCCTTCTACCTGACTACTTGAGCTGGATATCAATCTCCTGCCCTTAAACTAGAACTTACAGTCTGTCCTTATAGGAAAGACTTATAAGCTCTCCTGGTTCTCAGGCCTTTGGACTCAGATGGGAATTGCACAACTGGCTCTCCTGGGTATCTCTATCTCTATTTATCTATCCTCTCTCTCTCTCTCTCTCTCTCTCTCTCTCTCTCTCTCTCTCTCTCTCTCATCTATCATCTATCATCTATCTGTCTGCCTATCCATTTCCTATTGGTTCTGTTTCTCTGAAGGACTTTGGCTAATACAAAGGGATATTTTGCTACCTTCTCAGTTTAATTCAAGTTGTAAATGGCAGAGCTGAAAATGAAATCTATACTTCTAATATTAACATTTCATTCTTTTTAAAAAAAATTTATTGAGCTATATACTACTTGCTAACCAAATTCATGCATTTTAAGTATACAATCCAAGGATTATTAGTAAATATGCTGAGTTGTGCATCCATCACCATAATCCAGTTTTGGAATATTTTTGTCTCCCCAGTAAGATCGCTCATGCCTGTTTATAGTTAATCTTTGTTCCTACCATTAGCCCTAGGCAATCACTAATCTATTCTGTCTCTATAGGTTTTCTTTTTCTGGACATTTTATATAAATGGAATCACACAATATAAGGCCTTTTGTATCTGGCTTCTTCCATTTAGTATAATGTTTTTGAGGCTCATCTATGTTGTTACCTCATGCTTTTTATAATGCATTTGTCTTCTCTTCACTCTGCTCACTGCTTCAGCTCTATTTTGAGCTGTTTCTATTTTGATCTAACTTAGGATGGGAAACAAAGAGATGTACTGTAGCATAGAAAAAAAAATCACTAGAATTGAGAGGAAGAATAACTGAGTTTGGATCCTATGAGTAAGGCAATTCTATCTCCCAACTACCTCACCTTTAAAAAAAATCTTGTTTCCTGAGAAAACCAAATGAAATAAAGTCCATGATTGTGCATATAAAACCACATAAAATGATAATTTATCAATATTATATTTATTACAAAGTCATGAGGTAAATGGGTCGAGTGTCCAAGATACAATAATCTCTTTATACTCAAGGAATTCAAAATCTAGGATGAAAAAGTTTGATTAGCACAGTCTTAACAATGGTAAAAAAATCTAAAATCCTTCAGCTCAGACCACCATTCCCTGATCTTAACTCAATTCAAGTCTATATGCCACAAGTGATAGGCTTATAAACCATTCCCAAAGTCTATTCAAGGTAACCCATAGTAGTGACCATCATTCTCAGATTTTGGAAACTAAGGAAGAATAATCTGTGGTGTCTTAAAAATGCAGATTCTTTAGGCCAACAGTGATTGAAGCTTAAAAAACTTCATTTTGATAATTCTAAAAATGGTCCATTTATAACCTTAAATTTGAGAACCAAACTTGAGTGAAAACAGTTCTTATATATGTTACCTAGTACATGGCCAAAATAATGGCATTAGAGCATTCTAGAATCATATAACAAATTCTCATTGTGCAGAGGCTGCTGTTGGCCTCCAATATCCATTCTCCCCTTTTTTTCAGCACTATCACCCCAGAATTTTAGCTGACACATGGTTACCCAGTCTCCCTTGATGCTGAGTATAATCATGTGGCTACTTGCTGACAAATGAGATTTGAAGAGAGGTGATGCATGCTACTTCGGGTCATCCCCTTAAAAGAAAGAAGATTACTTTCCATTTCTTTGTTCCTTCTTTACACTAGCTAGACCATGGGCAGGGTAATGGAGAGCCTCCATGACCATGCAGAGAAGGGCAGCATTAGTGAATTGCAAAGCAGCAGGATAGAAGGAGCTTAGGTATTGAATAATCTTACAGATTGCCTAGATTCATCAGTGATAGAAATTAACTTTAATTTTGTGTAAATTATTGTTATTCTTTTCTCTGCTAAATAAACTGATATCTTAACCAAAATACTAAATAAAAGTCATTCATCATTCAGAAAACTCAGTTAAATAGCTTTTGAGTGTCTCCATTTCTAAGATTGTTTCCCTTCTGGACAGCTGGACATGTTCACTTCACATAGATTAAGACCTCATCTCTCTGCTATTCTGAAGATTTGGTCAGAGGAGCACTCTAGCATAAAAGCTTGTAGACGAGGTGGCATAGAGAACCTAGAAATTGCATGGCAGAGATTAACATTTATCCTTACATTTTTTAGGCTTTTGAGTCTGAGATCACTGAATGAGCTAAGGGCAGGTGACTGGTGTTTGTTATCTTGGGTTCTTCAGAGAAACTGGCACATGTTAAGCACTCAAAAATATCTGTTGATTTATCCTGAGCAAAATATTCCCATGCAACGTGAGTGCTAACATAATAAAATATGGAGGCTGAACTTTACATAATGCACATTTCTTTAAAAATGAGACATGGGAGTTTAGAAAGAAGTATTAGGCAGGTGGAATAGGTAATTGTTGGGTCCCTTTCAGTTCTAGAACAGGAGAGCTCATGGCTCTCTCTCCCTTTTCCAAAACCAATTCTGATTCTTTGTGTGATTTAAAGTACGCAAAGATTCAATACCCTCTATAAATCCACCCTAATGCACTCTCTTTCTAGCTTTATCTTGCTCTGAGTTTACCCTGGATTCTCCCTGTATTTTCTTGACCTTACATTCTGCTCCACCTGTTCCCTCTGCTTGGGGACATATCTACCTATCAAATTCCCATCCACTCTGCATGAGTGAATGCCCTTCAGTGTTATGCGAATACACAGATCTCCTGATGGCAGGGGAGGTAAACAGCCCTGACAGTTCCTAGAAGTCATTCTAATAGATTTTGAATGATGATCTCTCACTGTAGAGATTACATACAAGCACAACTCCAAGTCATAAACCAGAGCACTGAAGATGCCTGGTGATTGAGAAAGGGTTATTCCCAAATTCTGGGTCCCTGATGACTGACCAGAAGGTTCAAGGTGGACTAAGACCAGAGATGACTCTCTTGCATAGCTTTTTCCTGATGACTGCTACTATTTAAGAAATCCTATGGGCACTGTTACCAAAATACATCCTAAGTGCTTCTCATCATCTTCACCACATTTGGACATCACCTCCTTCCTCCCCAGCACTACTATCTTAGCCTGAGCTACCATCATCTCTTACCTGACCTTATCTGAAGAACTGCAACAACTTCTCTACTAGTGTCTTCTCTTCAATCCTAATCTCTTTACCCTGGTTAATTGTACACAAAAGAGAATGATTTTTAAGCCCTTCAGTGACTGCCTGTTGCACTGATCATAAGTCCTAAGAAAAACACCAATGATTTAGCTTCTCCTAGCCCCTCCGACATCATCTCATGCCACTTTCCCTCTGCCTACTATATTCTAGCTGCACTGACCTATTCCTCAAACACACCAAGTTCTTCCCTTTTCCACGGCTTTTGCACTTGCAATAGCTTCTGCTGGGAACACCTTACACTTGTCCTTTCAGGTTTTGTCTGGCTGGTCCCTTCTCATCAAACAAGTCTCAACTCAACATAAAACTCACCTCTCAGAAAGGCCTTCCCTGGCCTCTACTAACTAATGCTTCTCTCTCTCTCTCTCTCTCTCTCTCCCTCTCTCTCTCTCTCTCTCTCTCTCTCTCTCTCTCACCATATCAGATTATTTTCTCAGAGTGCTTAACACTGTTTGAAATTCATTTATTTCAATTGAGCATATCATTAGATATCAATAAACTGCTGTTAAATGAATGAATGTAGCAGAGTGGATAAGAATTCAAGCTCTGGAACCAGTCTTCCTAAGTGAGTCTTGGCTCTAACACAATATCTATATCTATATCTATCTATATATTATACCTATATATCTATATCTGTGTGTGTGTGTGTGTGTGTGTGTGTGTGTGTGTGTGTGTGTCTATGGGCAAGTTGCTTGTCCTCTTTGTGACTTAGTTTCTTAATCTATAAAATGGAGATATTAATAGCACCTTACTTCACAAGATCGTTGTTATTAACACATGCGATAGAAAGGAATAACACTTACGTGAAATATTGTGTGCAGTCAGAAAAGTCAACTCATATAATGTAAAGAATTACATTTAAATTTCTAACCATGATTATACCTGAAAAGCATGCCAGAGACTACATAGGTTTATCAAATGCTTAAGGTTTTTAGTGGAATCAGAATGCTAAGTGATCGTTATATATCAAATTTGTAGCCCCCTGAATTATCAAAGCAAGCTGCTGCTCAGGAATCTGAATCTTTTTCTCCATTACTTCATTGTTCAAGAAAATTTTATAGAGTTATGATATGCAATGGTCTGTTTTGGGTTCTAAAATGAATCAATTGCCCATAGAGTTCAGAACATATATAAACCAGCATTTACAGCACAACAGCATCCTAAATTGCGTATCCAGAATTGTGGGAGCACTGAGTGGGGAGCTGGGAGAAGGATGCACCTCATACAAATCTCCTGTGGGTAGAAGTAGTGGCCTAGAAGGCTCGTGGTCTTGCAAGGCAGGCTGTAGACCTCGCATGCCAGGTATTTTGTGAACACCTTCAGAGCTCCCCCGCCCCCAGCATGGGGAGAACACCACTCACCACTCAGATCATGTAGTCACTTCATGAGTGCATAACCAGAAAAGAATGCAGAGTCATTTGCTTTCCCCCGCAGCATGTGAACGAACATGCTGCACATATGTACTTACACAAATGCAGAAATATAGGACTACTCCAGAGGGAGAAGAAGGGTGTTGAAACCTGATGGCATATCTAGCATTTCCTGAGGGATGTTGTCTGTCAGTCTGTTTGCGCTGGCTGATTAAAAATCACATGTGGCTCTCAGATGTAGAAAAAGAAAAGTATTTGCATATAAAAATGAAAACCTTTCTAGTGTAATTCTTGATGTAAACCACTTGAGCATTCATACAATATTCCTGGGCAAATCTTTGGGCACACATTTCTGGAAAGACTTCTGAAGACCATCTTCTTGGTCTTTCCCTTTCTTCTCTCACCCTATTACTCTTCCAAGGATAGGGCTTATCCTAGCTCTTTTTCCTCTCCTTTCTCGATTACAGGGACATTATAAGGATGTAAAATTAATTTCCAACCTATTTTTCTTCAATGAATGCCAAATCTTACTACATGCAAGGTGAGTGGGAAACAAAAATCTGATAAGATTCATTCCATGATTTAAAAGGTCTGTGAAAAAGGTACTCCAAAGATTGGTATTGTTCATATTGGACTTAGAAAAAGCTGTGGCCTGCAGAAGTGTTAAGGGAGAAGTAGATCAGCTTTAATTCAAATCTTCCCTAATAGAAAGGTAAATACAACTTGAGAAAGAGAAATGATACATCATATTGACTGAGTATTGTAGTTTTGGAGTCAGAAAGAGCTGACTAAATGCTGCCCCTGCTACTTCACTAATTACTCTACCTTGAGAGCAGAGTCTGCTAACACCTTTCAATATTTATCTTCTCTTTCCTGAACACATGACCAGACTTCATTTCCCAGCCTCCTTTGCACCTAGGTGTTATCTCCTGATTGAGTTCTGACCAATGGCCACATCTGCTAATCTACCAAACTATAATCTAATCTACCAAACTGCTAAACTGTCAAACTATATTGAAATGTCCCGTGAGATAAAAATTAAGTTTTGATGGGCTAGGCAGGAATTTTGTGGTTCTTATAGCTGCTAGCCTACTACCTTTAGACGTTTAATTGAGATTTTTAAATTCTTGGTCTTAATTTCATTTGTTACTGATGCTAACATATCTACCTCATAAAATTGTTATGAGGACCCCAAGGGGTTCCTTTTTTCCATTATCTACTCATTTTCCACTTCTTTCATGTGCTTTCAGGTTTTTTTTTTATTACAGTAAAAATGAATTCCAAGTCCTCATTCTCTGATGCCCACTCTGCTAGTTAGTTGCAGAAACATTGTAGGAAAGGTAAAATAGCCCAAGAACTGTGGCTCTGAATAAGGCATTCCTAGGAAAGAGTGTCACACTGCTTGAAGTTCTTAATTCACTGTAAGACATAAGCAGGGGCCCTATGGGATCACATTAAATGAAAAACAAAGAGAAGTCTAGAAGCATTGAAAGTTAATATAGATCATTACTAATTTTCTCAAAGGGGATGCCAGAGGGATTTTACATGTGTTGCACAGAGTTTCTCAGAAATGCTTTCTAGACATCAGACTCTCTCCCCTAATACTCATGACAACCATTTAAATTTCTCCCATGCTCTCATCTACTTGGTTTTCTTTCCATCAGCATCAACCTTGACCTCACTCTCTCCTCCCCTTCATTGCTGTCTCTCTGCTGAAGACCAGTAGAATTCTTGACCCTACCCACTGGCCACACCTGATCCCACATTGCCATGAGCCTCAAGTCAGGTCTCTTACTTCACAGGGGGAGGTACTTACCACTTTGGAAGTGTGGTTCTAATTCCTCCCAAAAGTTTATAATTCTTAGAGAACACTTTCAGTGAACAAAATTTTCTACCTTGTCATATGATTTGATCTAATGACTTTGGTGACCCGAAAAGGAAAAATATCAGAATGAGAATATTTAAATCTTCATTCTGACAATAAGCGAGCATAAATAAGTCTCTACAGTCAAAGCAAAGTTGAAAATTCATTCTTAGGGAAGGAAGTTGGCCTGAGAGACCTGAGTGAATGATGCTAATCTTTGACCTCTTTGGAGGAGTGGGCAGAGCTAATCAGATTAGAAGGAGTGATGCCATCCTGATATGTTCTGAATTAATTCCCACAGGGAGAAACCTCTCTTGCTAATAATACCCCTTACTTCTAGCTTTTCATGGTACCTGAAATGGTCACATTTCCAAATATGTCAGGTTAAGACACCATGAAAAACACAATATTTTACCTGTGAGAAGTAAATATAATCACCATTAATATTACTTCGATTTACCTTCAGGCATATTTATTCAGTGACTGAGGGATTGAGGCTACACGTGACTAGCCTTAGGTAAAGACGGTATGGACCAACAACTTGGGGTCCCAGTAGACAGCCATGAGCACCCCAACTGCCTTCAGTCTCTCGTGCTGCTGAACTCGTGGTTGCTAAAACTGTGAAGGATATGAGATTTTACCCTACTGTAAGCTAAAGAGAGACATGTGACTCCTGAGCAAGAGACAGACAGGAATTTCATATTTGCATTGTTTCCCATTGTCACCCAGGTCCTATGGGGACAATGTGCATGCAGTGACACATTTGACACACATCTGAGGAACTCTGAGCTTGGGAAATCCCAAACTTTTATAAAATTATAAACTATATAGCTTTTATAAATCTTATTCAAATTTCTCTCCAGAGGAAGGTGTTATTTTTTATCCTGGGCAACATATAAATCTCTGGATGAAGACACTGGCATTACCCTTCAAGACTATTTGCTGTACAGACATCTTTGAAAAGATAGTCTGAAACAAAACGTTGCCAGTGTCTCTGTTCACCAGATGTGCAGAAATCTGAGCACTCCATGGAGAAGTATTTCCCAACAGAGGACTGCCAGTAGGCATATTGGGAGGCAGGTGACTCTATTTGGGTCCAAACTCAGCTCTACTGTTATTTAGTAGCTTCCTAAGAAGCCACTCAAACTCTCTGAATTTCAGTTTCCTCGTCTATAAAATAGAGCAGATATTGCCTATTATATATAATTACCATAAGGATTAAATAAAATAGTTTGTAAAGTAAATGGTAACTATGATGATATATGTATATTACACAGGTAATACAAAACATTACCTTCTAAATGTTCCAAGATAATGTTATATATTATTTTATTTTTCACTTCTTTACTATCTTAGATTGTGTTTTGGTTTTGGCTAGCAAGTCTAGTTAGCTTTGAAATGAAATGCCATTTAATAAGTTTATATTGGGCACCATAATTAGTTCTAGACAAGAAGACAGGGTACCCGGGTTCTAGGTCTACTACAGACCAGATGTGTAGCTATAGCAATTCATTGAAACTAAAGGGTCAAAGGAAGAGATTGGGCAAGGATTCAGGGAAAGCAAAAAACATTTAATCCCAGTGCAATAAGTGGTGACTGCCTAAGAAGCTGTGTAGAGAAAAACATTGGCCCTTTATCTTGGCTCAGCGGGAAAGAGCTAGCCATGTCTTGGAGATGCAGTCCTGATGGGGGATGGGACAGGGTGGTCTGGAGGGGTTGAGAATGTGGTAGCACCTTACCATTGCTTTGCATATAACAACTGCTCAGTTAATACATGTTAATTCATTACTTGACGAAATGACTAACATGGCTTCAAGAATTCTGGTTCAAGACTGAAAAATGAAGAGAATATGAAATGATGAGAGAGGACAAGGAGGCAAATGCATCACCTTCCAATTTCACTTTGGGATGAAGTGAATCTTACTTTTAGTTAGGCCGTGGCCTCTAAGCCAGGTTAAGTACTTCTGGGAATCCCAGCTGTTATCAAGATGCATGTGGAAGACATCCGAGCAGCCAACAGACACATGAAGAAATGTTCAACCTCACTAATCATCAGGGAGATGCAAATCAAAACCGCACTGAGATACCACCTAACTCCAGTCAGAATGGCAATTATCAATAACTCAAAAAATAACAGTTGCTGGAGAGGGTGTGGCGAAAAGGGAACACTTCTACACTGTTGGTGGGAGTGTAAACTAGTGCAACCTCTTTGGAAAGTAGTGTGGCGCTTCCTAAAAGCTCTAAACACCAACCTCCCATATGACCCCGCAATCCCCCTACTGGGAATATACCCTGAAGAATACAAATCACTCTATGAAAAAGATACCTGCACACGTATGTTTATCGCAGCATTGTTCACAATAGCAAGAACCTGGAAGCAACCATGCTGTCCATCAAAAGAGGACTGGATTAAAAGAATGTGGTACATATACACAATGGAATACTACACAGCCATAAAAAAGTACAAAATCATGAATTTCGCAGCAACCTGGATGGAACTAGAATCTAAAATACTGAGTGACCTCTCACAGAAACAAAGAACTGAGTATCATATGTTCTCACTCATATAGTAGACCTTGATCATCCAACATATTACCATAAGTAAAGGACTGACAGTGGTGGGAAACAATGGCGGGGGGGAGGGAGAGGGTGATGGGATTAATGGTAGTAAATATCTGTCTGGGGATGGGGAGACACCTCTTACCAATAAGGGTGCCTGAATGAAGCATATTTTTATACCTAACCCTTAACTGTACCCCACAATATCATAATAAAAAATATTGAATAAAAAAAAGATATATTTTAACTCAACTTCTGAAAGATAAAAACAAAAAAAGTTAATTGGAGAGAAACAATGCATTACTTATGAGGGAAACAATTCAAATGACAGATTTCTCTTCAGAAACCATGGCATAGGAAAGGAAGTGGTAAAACATCTTTTAAGTGAAATCCCTAAGATCAGGAACAAGATAAGGCTGTCTGCTTCCACCAGTGCTATCTAACACAGTAATGGAAAGGCTAGTGAGAGCAATAAAGAAAGAAAAAGACCAAAACAAGCCTACAGATTAGAAAGGAAGAAATAAAAATGTCCTTATTTGCAGATGACAAATTCTATCTACATAGGAAATTTTAAAAAGTTTTTGTAATCTACAAAAAGTCTTTTAGAACTAATAAGTGAGTTCAGCAAAGTTGAAGGATACAAGATCAACATGCAAAAATCAATTGTACTTCTATATGTTATCAGTAAATACTGAAATTTAAAATACAATACCTCTTATAGTTGCTCAGAAAAAAGAAACATGAAATTGCAAATTTAACAAAACACACACTTCTATACCAAAAACTATAAAATAATGATGGAAAAACTACAAAAAAAGATGGAAGATATCAAAGAAGATCTAAATAAATAGACATGCCATGTTCATGAATTGGAAAAGTCAAGGTAGTAGAGATGTCAGTTCTTCCCAAATTAAAATCCTAGCAAGATTTTTTGTAGATATGGACAAGATTAATCTAAAATGTATATGGAAAGACAGATGAACAATAATAGTTTTTTAAAAAAACAATGTTTAAAAAGAAAAGTAAAAGGGAAGGAATTACTCTACCTAATTTTAAAACGTTATATATCTACCATAAGTAAGAATGTGTGGCACTGGCAGAGGAATAGATATATAGATCAATGTAACAGAATAGATAACCCCAAAATAGCCTTACACAAGTATGGTCAACTGACTTTTGACAAGGGTGCAAAAGCAATTCAATAGAGTCTTTTCAATAAATGGTGCTGAAACAATTGAATATCACAGGCAAAAAAGGAACCTTGGCCTAACCCTCACATCTCACATTTTATACAAACATTAACTCAAAATGGATCACATTAAACTTATAGAAGATAATGTAAGAGAAAATACTTGGAACAATGAGCTTAGATAAGAGCTCTTCAACATGACACGAATAATACAATTCATAAAAGATAAAAATATAAACTGAACTTCATCAGAATTAAAACTTTGCCCTATGAAAGACTTTATTAGGCAAATGAAGAGAAAGGCTAGAGATTGAGAGAAAAACATTTGCAAACCATATATCTGACAAAGAACTCATAGCTAGAATATATAAAGAACTCTCAGAACACAACAGCAAAAAATAAAATAATTCAATTAGAAAACAGGTAAAAGACATGAGATCTTTCATTGAGAATGGCATACAGATAGCAAATCCAATCATTCAGCCAGTAGAAAATGCAAATTAAGACCACAATAAGATATCAGTGTACATCTAGCAGAACAGTTAAAATAAAAAATAGTAGCAACATCAAATGCTGGCAAGGATGTAGAAAAAGTGAATGTCTCATACATTGCTGGCAGGAGTGCAAAATGATACAGCCACTCTGGAAAAACACTTTAGCATTTTCTTATAAAACTAAACATGCAACTCATACATGATCCAGCAACTGTAGTCCTGAGCATTCCCCAAGCCTTGCCTTTTCCCAGTGTGCCTTGGCTCAGTGGTTGGACATATCATGTATTTGATCATGAAAACCAGGATACTGGGAGGCATGTGTGTCTTCTCCGTCTTCCTCACCCCACATATCTCTCCCCACAACCTACTCCCCATCTATTTTCCTTGCCAGAGCAGTTTTTTAAAAATACGAGTATGACTGAGTCACCCTCCCTCAAACCCTTCTTAAAGCACTTGGGCAGTTTCCTACTGTTTTTTAGAAATAGAGCAAATTCCTTAACATGACTGAAAGTCCTGGCATAACACTACCACTATCTACTCTACAGAAGCTTCTCGTGCTCCTCTCCACCCACGCATGCTTCTTCCAGTGTCTGGAACATGTTCTGCCCTTTCCTGCCACAGACCTTGGGACATGCTCTCTACTCTGCCAAAATACATTCTCTCTCCATCTTCTTACATATAACTTACCTTTCAAATCTCAGAACTTTGATCACTCCCTTAGAGAAGACTTCTGTGACCACTCAGACTATGTAGAGATTTCCTTATAATTCCTCTCCCCTATTACTCTTTTCACATTCGTTGGTGTGGTCACTTGATTATGCTCTTCTTATCTCCCTCCCTCCCCCACTACTCCTTAAAGTCTATAAGGGCAGAGACCATGTTTAAGGATTTTCCATTACCCATTGTATCCTTAGCACCTAGTAAAGTGTGTGGCACATAAGAGGTGCTTGGTAAATGAGTAAATCAATAAATGATGGGTCAATATGTAGTATATCTATTAAGCACACAAGGATATTGAATGCAGTATTATTATTATTAAGTCAAGGTCTCACTCTGTTGTCCAGGCTGGAGTGTAGTGGCACAGTCATTGCTCATAGCAGCCGTGACCTCCTGGACTCAGTCTATCCTTCTACCTCAGCCTCCCAAGTAGCTGGGGCTACAGGTGTGTGCCACTCCACCCTGCTAATTTTTTGATTTTTTTTTTTTCCCTGTAGAGACAAAGTCTCATTAGGTTGCCTAGGCTGGTCTTGAACTCCTAGGTTCAAGCAATCCCCCCGCCTGAGTCCTCCGTCAAAGTCCTAGGATTACAGGTGTGAGCTACTGCACCTGGACCAAATGCATTATTGAAGGAAAAACAATTAAACTCAGTCACTAATCTCTCTGAATTCATTATATCTGATCTAAGTTTTGTCCAATTAAAACACACACACACACACACACACACACACACACACACACACACACACACAGAAAGAGAGAGAGAGAGAAAGAGAGAGAGACAACCACACTATAGTGAGGGGAAAATAACCTGCTAAAACTACAAACACAAAACAAACATTTTTCAAGTTGAATATGAAACCTAAGTAATCAATTGCTTATTAGACATGGATGGGGATGATAAGAAAGTAATTTCCTTTTCACAGAGTGAAGAAAAATACTGTAGAAAAAGCAGACTTCTAGCAAATCTGTGAATATGAAAAAGAATATTCTAAATCTGGGATTAAAGTGTAGATTTTGAAAAAATAAAAAAGTATAAAAACTACTTAGGTTAGAGCATATAGATGAACTCTTATCCTAAAAACAGTTTTAGCCTAAGCTATCTTCCACTGTTACAGACATCACAGAGAATGAGGACAAAAGAAAGAGTAGAAAGAAAGAGGAAAAGACATAAGGACTTTACAAATTTTTTTATTTTAAAAATGGGTACAATTCAGAGTAAGGTATACAAATAGTCATTGTACAGGTTAAAAACAAATATTTTTAAAAAAGCATTTTATACAATATTTTGAGCTAATCTAAAGCACAAAATGCCTAGCACAGAGTGTGTGACAGCAAATGATGGACAATCAAGAAATCCACCTATCGAATGGCACTTATCTGCAGGGTTATTATATACAACTCTAAGGGGCATTGGCATTGCACAGAGGTCTATGTAAAAGGCACCCTCTGAACTTAAGCAGCAAACAGCCCACATGGCCAAACACCGAAACCTCACTCATGTAAATGTCTAAAAGTTTCCATGGCATTACAGAACTACCATCTGACAAAATACTCACAAAATACCCAAGACAGCATTGTTCACTTTTATTAAAGGAGAAGTTAAATAATTTTTCTGTGAGTTAGTGTCCCAAGGTCTATACCTGCAGTAGATGCAGGATGTCATTTTGGGTGAGGGGAGTCAGAAGGGGAAGTACAGAAGGATTGTCTCAGACACTGTACAGATCCTTAATTCTTACAAATTATACTCAAAGTTGTCACACAACCTGATGTGATATGGCATTGCAGTCCAAAATCCTTGCAAAATGAGCACAGGGTAATTTATGTAAATCCATCTGTATGTACCAGTTTACATTTAAATGACCTTCTGTAAAATAGCTTCCCTTCAATTTCTATACATATTCATGAAGACACACAGTATTGAAAGATAGCAAAGCAGAAGAGAGAAAAATGCTGTCATACTGACAAGACAATTTCCTTGGCTAATGTAATCAGATAGTACAGCTGCACTCCTTGTTAATCTGAATTTAGTTCAAATAGCTGAAGAGCTTTATTCACTTTGTGATAAAAATTAGACACTTGCAAAATAGGTTTCTGACAACTCACATAAATTCATTTTTGCAATAATTACTTATTGCAGGAGGCTATTACAAAATGCATTAAATTGGCATTAGATCAAGATGAAATAACCTGATTTCTAAAAATACACTTCATCAAATGTTTTACTAGGCTTTCATAAAGGCAGTATGAGGTGTCTGCTTAGTAATTATATAATTTTTTTACTTTATTTTATTTTTTTGCTTTACTTGGAAAACTTACCAATATAATTTGCCAATATATTTTTAAAACCAGATCATTTTAAACCAGATTACGTTATCTAATGCTTAAGACTATATGCCAAGAGGAGGTAGAAGGGAAGGAGACTTTAATAATAATTTGCCTAGGATTACTTTTTAGTATCAAAATAAGACAATTGATGATAAAGGCAATGTTTTTCAAATGTGTCTGATCATGAGACTTACCTGGGATGCTTGTTTAAAAATATGGAATCCAAAGTTTCATCCCAAAAGGTTCTAATTTCTGAGGTTTGGGATAAGGCTCAGGGATGTGTATTATAATTAAAAAGCACTTAGGGAGTTTTAAAATTGGGCAAATTTGGGAGAAACATGGTATCTTGGAAAGAACACTGATTTGTTCAGGGTCCACATATGTTCTAACTGAGAACATATGGTACTCAGTACTTTTTTTCGGTGATAGATCACTGAGTATGATAGACTAAATCCATCCAAGTTGCTGCGAGGTCCATAGTTTTGTCCTTCTTTATGACTGTGCAATATTCCATCGTGTATATGTACCACATTTTAAAAATCCAGTCTACTTATGTTTGGTTCCATGTTTCTGCTATTGTGAATTGTGCTGCAATAAATGTGCATCGGGTATCTTTTTTGTAGAATGATCTGAGTTCCTCCAGGTATATTCCCAGAAGGGGGATTGCTGGGTCGTATGGAAGGTCAATTTCTAGTTCTTTTAGAAATTGTCACACTGTTTACTGTAGAAGTTGAACTAGTTCGTATTCTCATCAACAGTGTAGAAACATATATAATTCTATGTTCTATATATGAGGCCTGACAATTAAGTTAGCGAACTTACCGCCTTGCACTTACATTGGCAGCACTGTACAAACAACTTGGTAATGTTTCATATCCTGGGTATATCAGTGTCTCACAACTGTTGTTCATGTTGGTGTGTAGCGGTGTCTTGCTGAGTGGCATTCATTATTGTCGTTGCATGTTTTTATGTGCCATTATGAGAATGTCAGAGCTTGAATTAGAACAATGAACAATCATTAAATTTCTTGTTAATTGTACCCCACATCTTTAAAATAAAAAATACATTTTAAAAAATTTCTTGCCAGGCTCGTTGGCTCAGCCTGTAATCCCGCACTTTGGGAGGCTAGGTGAGTGGATTGCCTGAGCCTGCGGGTTCAAGACCTGCCTGGGCAACTTGGTGAGACCTCATCTCTACAATAAATAAAAAAAATAGCCGGGCATGGTAGCGCGTGCCTGTAGTTCCAGCTACTTGGAAGGCTGAGGTGGAAGGATCGCCGGAGCCCAGCAGGTCCTGGCTGCGGTGGCCGGAAGCAGCCACTGCACTCCAGTCTGGGTGACAGAGTGAGACTCCAACTCAAAAAAAAAAAAAAAATTTCTTGTTAAACTTGGCAAGAGTGGAAGTAAAATCAGGGACATGTTAGTCCAAGTTTATGGGGATAATGCCACGAAGAAAATGGCAGTGTACAAATGGATTAAATATTTTTCTGAAGGGAGAAAAAATGTCACTGATGAAGAGAGGTCAGGATGGCCAGTAACAAGCAAAACCAACAAAAACACTACAAAAAATTAATTGAATTGTGCATCAAAATCATTGGCTGACTGTGAGAAGCATAGCAGACCAAATAAACATCAAAAGGGAAACAGAAAAATCTTAACTGAAAATCTTGGCTTGAGAAAGGTATGTGCAAAAATGGTCCCAAAGGAGCTCTTCCATAACAACCATGCTCCAGTTCACACAGCGCTGCCTGTAAGGGAGTTTTTAGCCAGCAAACAAATAACTGTATTGGAGCACCCTTCACACTCACCTGATCTGGCCCTAATGACTTTTTCTTTACCTGAAAATAAAGGAAATATTGAAAGGAAGACATTTTGATGATATCCAGGTTGTCAAGGGTAATACAACAACGGCATTGATGGCCATTCCAGAAAAAGAGATCCAAAACTGCTTTGATGGGTAGACTAGGCACTGGCATTGGTGCATAGCTTCCCAAGGGGAGTACTTCAAAGGTGACTGCAGTGATATTCAGCAATGAAGGATGTAGCACTTTTTCTAGTATGAGTTCATGAACTTAATTGCCAGACTTTGCAAGAAAAGCTCTCAGCTGAGTTCTGAAAATATTGAAGCTACATTTTCTCAGGTATCAGCAAAGAGGGAAGAGATTTTTAAGTGGAAGGTAGAGTAGAGACGGAGTGCTGATGAGAGATGCTGGTCCATCCATTGTCACATTCTTTGGGAACAAGTCAAGGAATGTGTGAAAACACAGTAAGAAAGTTATGGAATTAGGGCCCATTGACACTGTCCTTCAGCTTGAGAAAGCATGAGTTTCAATTATGTTTTCCCAACCTTTTTTCCCATGCCCTAAAATTCACCCAAGATAAAGAGGTCAACTTAAATGTATAAGAAGAAGTAAATCAGTCCACATGTAAGAGCTACTAGTCAGGAACATTAAATGGCAGCGTGCTGATGACTTCTCCAGATTCAGTGACAATGGCATCATAAACCCACCGCCGGTTGCAGCGGCACTCAGGCCCACACTTGTTGGAGTTACACTTGGGGCAGGGGTAGAAGCAGCCCAGGCAGTTCTTCTCCAAGCAGTCGCACAGGTCAGCGTCATTATAGATGAGCCTGCCACTCTTGTCATACTTCCTCATCACTCTACAAAGGAAAAGCATGATGCTAACACAACAATGCACCTGTCCTCAATATTGAGAATAGATTATTGTACTGCAAGCTTCATACACATGACCCTTTGACCCTGATAAACCAATGTCCCGAAGATTGCCCAGAAACACTCCAGAATATTCTATGGCAGTGATGTGGGAAATCCAGTCAGTATAGATCAAACAATTTTCAGTGCAGCCAGGCTTGTCGTCTAGAATGGGGATTCCCAAACCCCAGCCATGGGCCAGTGTTAGTCAGTGGCTTGTTAGGAACCAGGCCACACAGCAGGAGGTGAGCTGCGGGTGAGTGGAGCTCCATCTCTTGTCAGATCATCAGCAGCATTAGATTCTCATAGGCACACAGGCCCAATTTTGAACTGCGCATGTGAGGGATCTAGGCTGCATGTGCATTAGGAGAATCTGATGCCTGATGATCCCATTCTTCCCCCCTTCAGCCTCCTTCCCCCAACCATGGAAAAATCGTCTTCCATAAAACTGGTCCCTGATGCCAAAATGATTGGGAACTGCTGATCTTGAATAATACTTCATTTTTCCAGTGTTGCTGAGGAATGTAATAATCTACCTAAGAAAATAATGAGGAATCGCTGACTACAGATTTATCCAAGTGACAATTTTTTCTTTAAAATATGACCATTCTTTACAGATCTTTTCCCCTAATAACTTAGACTCTTTTTTTCTTTCTTAAAAGCACTATACTGAATGCAACGATTACATTTTTTAATGACTCAAAATTAGAACCTTCAATTACTACACTATGATCATTTAAAGAAAGAAAAACCCCTTGTCTAGCTGTCTCCAGGTTTCTGCCAATTCTTCCGTTCCCTTCTGAATCTGTTTTTTACCCAGTGTGAAGGGAGAAAGCAGGTGACCAAGATGGCAGGATCAGACATCGTAAGTTCTGGGTTGGAGGCAAGATGCTATGCACTAGGGGAGAGCACCAAAGTGGAGACCTAGCTTTGGATCTCCACACTTTCTCTGTCGGCCTCTACAGCATGGTCAGGGCACAATAATTTCACCACCCTCTCAAAAACAAATCATTTTGAAATAACTCCATCAACCCAGAGCTGCTGGAAAGCCTTAGCCTCTGCACAACTCATATCCATTATTGCTGGTTGAGGTAAAAAAGGCTGGCCCTAAGCTAACGTGGCAGAATCACGTACTTCTGCACCCTTTGTTCCCAAGCCAGCATAATGCCTCCTCTTCTGTTCAGTTCAGTAATGTGTTCTATCCTCTTCCCTTCTCCAATAAAGCAGGTGAGGGTGAGAATCAGTCAATATGCATATTTGCTGCCTGATTGTCACACTGTAGCAGGAATGCCATCTAATGAGGATTTACACTTAAAGTACTTCATCTATAGAATGAGACACTTCCCAAACCCCTCAGGAAATTTAGCAGAAGAGGAGATTTACAATCTATTGGAATAATGGGCTGGGTGATCCTGAAACCAACCTGAAGCACATGTCAGAGTCTGTCCTTCTCCTTTGGCCTTAACCCAAATGATCCCTTGGCTTGACTCAGACATTGAGACAGATTTTATGATTTTCCTGCCCATCTGATGCTATCTTTTGTAAAAATTCCCAACTATCACACACATAAAAGTATACAAAACATATATACTACATACATAAAGATGAATAAAGCAAAGTTCTATATGCCAACTGCCATCTTAATAAAAGAATGTTACATTTGTGAAGTCCTCTTTATGCCCCACCCATTGGATCCCTCCACCCAGCCATCCAAAAGGAACTTCACTTTGATATTATAAAAATCATTTCCTTGTTTTACTCTTAGTGATGCCACATAAGTAAGTATCCCCAAGCATATTGTATTTTTGTCTGTAATTTATTTTTTTATTCCATATAGTGATTTGAAATTCTTCCATGATGGTACATGTAGCTGTATTCAAATATTTTCACTTCTATGTATATTCTTCTGTATGAATACAGTACAAGTTATTTATCTTTTTCACTATTTATGGACATCTGGATTATTAACACTTTATTTTCTTTGCTATTACACTGACAATTCTTTAACGTGTCTTCCCTTATACATGTGCTAGACTTTTTCCAGGGTATATACTCAGGACTGAAGATGTCAGGACTTAAGGTACACAGGTAATGCCAAGCTGTTTTTAAATAGAGCTTATAGTTTTTTTTTTTTTTTTCCATTTTGATTCAAGGGGTACGTGTGCAGGTTTGTTGCATAGGAAATAGTACTTATCCCTTTCTATACTCAACTTATGTTCCAAAGCTTCATCAATGTTGATATCAGCAGACTAAACTCTTTGCCTATCTAGGAAGTGTGGCACTTCACAATGTACTGATGAGGTTCAGTGTTCTGAATGTTTACTAGCCATTTCTTCTGTGAAATACCTGTTCAATATTTTATTAGTTTTTCTATTAAGATGTTAATACATTTTTTACTGACTTGTAAGATTCTTTATATATTTTGGATACTGATTTTTTAATATTGTAATTTCTCCCTCTATGTGATTTATTTTTCAATGTTTTTAGGGTGCCTTTGTGTATGTGTGTGAGTCAGAATCTCACTGTGTTGCCCAGACTGGAGTGCAGTGGCATACTCACAGCCAACTCAGCATAGACCTGCTGGCCTCAGGTGATCCTTCCATCTCAGCCTTCCAAGTAGCCAGAACTACAGGTGCACATTCCCATTCCCAGCTAATTTTTAAAAATATATATATTGTAGATGAGGTCTCACCAAGTTGCCCAGGCTGATCTTGAACCCCTGGATTCAGGCAATCCTCTCCCCTTGGCCTCCCAATGTGCTGGGATTATAGGCTTGAGCCATTGCACCCAGTCTAGGGTTCTTTTTTTTTTGTTTTTTTTTTTGAGTTGGAGTCTCACTCCATCACCCAGGCTGGAGTACAGTGGCATGCTCACAGCCACCACAGAGTCGACATTCTGGGCTCAGGCAATCCTGCCTCAACCTTCCAAGCAGCCGGAACTACAGACACATGCTACCACGCCTGGTTAATTTTTTTTATTTATTGCAGAGATGAGGTCTCGTCAATTCGCCCAGGCTGTTCTCAAACCCATGGGCTCAGGCAATCCCCTCATCTCAGGCAATTCCCTCACCTCGACCTCTCAAAGTGCAGCCAGGGTATCTTTTAATGGGCATAAATTATTAATTTTATTGTAGTCAAATTTATAAACCATTTCCCTTGTGGTTTGCTTAGTTTATACTTCTGATGCACTATTATTATACTTAATGGTAGTCCTGTGCCCATTTGATATCCTGAATCTATTCTCGTGAGTATGTTATTTCTCCTCCTAATAATACATCTTTGCTATTTTCAACATCTTCCCTACTAAATGCATTACTCTAGTGCAGGGCTGTTGAAGCTTTTTTTAAAACTGATTTCTACTTTGGGATTGTAGTCTATTTCTCTATTTCTTGAGGTTGCTACTTTCAGACACATGGATGCTATTGCACTTTAGAAGATATATTTTTAAATAATAAAAAAAGAGGCAACCTTTAATAACTTTGCTTTGCCTAGAACTCATGAATTTTATAATCCCACAAGTCAAATATAATGAATCATGGCCTTACTTGTATTTTGCAGAAAAATACTCATTCATCTTTGACATCCGTGCTTTCTTTTTCTGCTGCCTTGTTTCAGGATTAAAGTCTGCTACTTGTGGTCCAGGGTTTTGAAATGCCAAGCATTTTAACTGCCGCTCTATTTGTTGCTGTGAAACAAATAAAATTTATTAGCAGTAAAAATCATAAAATAGTTTTATCTGTCCTACATTGTCTCAAAATGAACTTTCTGTACCTTTCACCATAATGGCATGAAAGTATATATCTTTTACACAGAGAAATAAACAGTTTAATTAAGTTTCTAAAGATGGTATATTTTCTGAAATTAGGCCAGTCTCTCTGAATAAAAAAAATACAAAGTATAAAATTCAGATAATAAAAATGTAAAAAAATAATCAAGGGGAAACAGAAGAATTATTTTTATACCTGCAAAACACCAGCCAGTTTGCCAATTTGATGAGGATGAACAGCGGAATTAGCATTTCACAGTGAATAAGGATAAGTTAGTAAAGGCCTTTCCTCAGCTGTTATCTGAAGAAGCCCATATAAAGTGTCTCAAGTCACAGGGAAAAAAGAAAGTACAAACTGTCCTTCCCCTTAGTGGGGAATCCTCTGGAATGTGTTTCAGAGCTACTCTTTATCTGGGGAGTATAGACTCATCCGGGGTTCCAGTTGGAATGTAGACACCTGAAGGATCCACTCCCAGCCAATGTCAGACTTGAACAAAAAAATCTTGCTAGAATGACTTTCTAGAATGTTATGGAAGATTTTCAAAAGTCTCTGTTTGGGGACTTTTATAATTAGAAGTCAAATATGGGCCAGGCATGGCAGCTCATGCCTGTATTCCCAGCACTTTAGGAGGCTAAGACAGAAGGATTGCTTGAACCCAGGAGCTCAAGACAAGTTTAGGCAAATAGCAAGGCCTCGTCTCTACAAAAATGGAAAGAATATTTTAAAAAGCCAATTGTGGTGGCACACCAGTAGTCCTAGTTACTCAGGAGGCTGAAGTGGAAGGATTGCCTGAGCCCAGAAGGTCAAGGCTGTGGTAAGCCCTGATCATGTCACTGTACTCCAGTCTGGATGACAGAGTGAGTACCTGACTCAAAAAATAATAATAAAATAAAAAACAAAAAAAAGAGGGCCAGGCGTGGTGTTCACACCTCTATCTCTGCACTTTGGGAGGCTGAAGTGGGAGAATTGCTTAAGCCCAGGAATTTGAGACCAGCCTAGGAAACATAGCAAGACCTTGTCTCTATAGAAAAAAAAAAAAAAGAAAAGAAATTAAATGGGACCTGATCTGGAAGACAAAAATAAATAAAATAAATAAATAAATAAATAAATAAATAAAATGCTCCAATCAAATATTGTACTGATAATTTATTTTGAACATGCAGCACACGTCATGAGGAAATGGAATGTTCTTCTGGAGGATTGTAGGTGAGAAAAATCTGAGTAGCCCAAAAACATATAGTCTGACATACATGAGGGTGGGCCTCCCCAAAAAAACTCAGAATTTATTTGTAAAAAATTATTTATTTTTACATGTTTACTTTCCATTTGATGCAATGCACTTATTAAGATGCTTTCCCCATTGCTCAAAAAAGTTTTTGAACTCGTCAATTTTGATGTCTTTTAGTGCTTCTACCATTTTTTTGTTTTACCTCTTCCACATTGGCAAAGTGTTTCCCTTTGAAGTCTTTTTTCATGGGGGGGGAGGTGTTGCTTGGGGCAAGATCCAGTGAATAGGGAGGGTGGGGCAGTAGTGTCATGTCATTTTTGGTAAAAAAAAAAAAAAAACTGCTGAATGCTTAGCACAGTGTGGGCAGGTGCACTTGTAAATCACCCATCATGAAATGGGGAAACATATTTAAAGACTCTCCAAAAAAATTCACTGAATTTTTTTTTTTTTTTTTGCAGTCTCTTACAAGAACGCTAACTGGTTCACTGATGCCAATGAGTTCCTAGAACACTTGCCTTGTAGGGGAAGCCTGCACTACAAGGATCCTGCCCTCCAAAAAAATAATTCTGGGTTTTTTTGGGGGGTGCCCTTCATATGTGAAATACTATACCTGGAAACAAAAAGGAAACTTTCAATGTATGTGTAACAAATTAGTAACAGAATCTCACAGGATTTTCTTCAGCTTATTTAGCTTAGTAATAGTCTGGTCAGTTTAAAATAATACAAATGTGTTTCTTCAAAATTTCATCTAGTTGTATGTATATGGGTTTGTTCTACAAACTTTACCTTATGAAACTGTTCTGCATTAGGTATGGCTACGAAATCAGTACAATTTAATATCATCTATTACTATTCTCTGTAGCACAGCAAGAGGTTGAGAACAGAGACACAAGGCAAGCCTACCTGTTCTCAATTCTCCATTCTGCCATTTGTTAGTGGTATGCCTTAAGCAAGTTTCTACTTCTCTAAACCTCAGTTTCTCCTTTTGTAAAATGTAGTTAACAATAGTATTGCGTGATAAGGATTAGATGAGTTAATACATAGGACCATAACATGACATAATGACAACAAAATAAGGTTTTGTTAAATAAAAATATTTGAATATATAGTCCACAAATTCTACTCTGAGGGCAGAATTTTATTGCACAGAACACTGGGCTAAAAGTCAGGAGACATGAGAGGCGTGAGAAGATAAGTGAGGGGACACCAGCTTAACAGTAAACAGAAAGAAGAGAAGAAAAAGCTCCATCAGTGTGGGGTAGCAGAGATCCTTCCTGTGAAATCCTGACTAGGCCCACCTTCCCACCCATCTCAGAGATCCTCCAATGGGTAGTCCCCATGACATGGAATCATAAAATCTGTGTATCGTACCAGCTGTTTCTGTCCAATTTGACAGTTTTTCTCAGAAGAACTATGATCTGTGAGTCCCTCTTGAATGGAATTGGTTTTCTCTGAATGTTCACTCATTTCTGATCTCTAAAAAAGTAGCTGGAAAAAAGTAAAGCATATTAATACCACACATCCCCAGTAACTTCGTTTTATGGCTCTTTTCTGCCCCCTTGAAGTCATACTTTTTTTCAAAGCCAGACTTCATCTGCACTCTTGGCTCCTTTTTTTCCCATTCACTCTTAAACCTTGCATCTAACTCCCCCAGACCACTCTACTTATGCTCTTCTCTACCAGGGGTTCCATGAGAAAATCAATTGTACCTTTGATAATTCTTAGCATCATAGACCTCTATGGAGCAGGTAACACTGGGGACCTTCTTCTACTGCTTAAGAAAAAATGGTTTCAGCTGTCACCTCTTCAGATATTATTCCTAAGGTGACCTCTTAGAACCCTGCCCTCCTCACTCAAGTTTTCTGACAAATTTCTAATACAACTTGTGCTAAATGGAAGTCATCGCTTTTCTGTTAAACCCTGTGGCTAAAATTCTTATAACTTCAAAATACTTCAGTAGTGTGTGTGTGTGTGTGTGTGTAGTGTGTGTGTGTGTGTGTGTGTGTGTGTGTGTGTGTGTGTGTGTGTCTGAGGTGGAGCCAACATAAGATGCCAACCATGAATGCACAACCCAGGGCTGGTCTGTGGTATTGAATCAGAAAAGACCACTCTCCAGAGGAGGATTCCACAAGCCTGCTGTTTTGCTTAACTCTCATCAGCTACCAATGCTGACTACAGGGTGCCATTTCTACCAAAGAAATCTAAGAGTTAGGCTTTCCCACATTGGTTTGGGTTATTTGGCACCACCTCCCTGCCAGCCAAATGGAAATTCCATTTCTACCAATGGATCTCTATTATCCTAATGTCTAGGGTCAACACCTTTGGGCTGCTCATTCTTCTGTATTTCACTTTCCAATTCCCAATATTAGGATGAAAGTAACATTGATTTTTCTTTTCTGATATTCCTAATATTGATACTTCCTTTTCATTCTCTGCTGAGCAGCTTATCCTAATTATAGTAATAGCTGTAATAATGGTAGTCATAGTGGTAATAGTAATACCTTACCCTTGACCAAGGCATTCTCAGTTTGAATAAACTTTGGACAGTTCCTTCCTGACTATAGACTCCTGACTTCCTTTCCTTAGACCATTCCCTTTTTAAAAATAAGTTCTTTCTCGGCACTTTTGAGACACAAATCTTCTTCCATACACTTTGCATTTTTCAATCCAGTCATGTTTTTCTCAAGGATGGGAAGTTATCCCTTTGAAATATAATCATCAAGGATGTTAGAAGCCCTATGTCCCAGTCTTTATGGGAACTTTGGGCATCAGCTAGCAAACACAGGTATCCATTCACAGAAAAAAGGCATTTGCAAACTCAACTCAATGTGTTCAACACATTGACCAATGTTCCCCCAGTGTCCTCCAGTACTTTTCCAGTAGTTCATCTTATCCCTTTAGAACTGTCCCACTCTGTGTCAGTGGAATTGAGTTCAGGCTAACATTTGGTTTCTCTTCCCTATTGCAATAACCTTGAATAATTTTCCTTGCCTGGTCAAACACTACATTTTGTCCAAAGCACTTTTTGCTTTGATACCCTCACATGCAATTTCAGATCTGATCAACCAAGCATTCCCATGAAGTATTTTTCAATTTATATGAAGATAAAAGTCATGTGGAGCTGTTTTAAAATTCATCAATTTGTTGCTGAATCCCAGACCTACTGGGGTTATAACTTGCAGAGGAAAATTTTGGTAATCTGTATAATTAATAAGCTCTTCAGGTGAATCCTGTCATTAAGCAATTATAAGAAACAATAGGGTAAGAAAAACAGGGATCTACTTCTGGGCAAAATGGCAATGGAACAGGTCAGACTGTGAGAGTCTCCACAAAAGTGAGTGTCCATAAAGACTCTCTGTGTGAGTGAGTGAGTGAAAGTCCATCTGAGGGGAGACTCAGGTTCATGCACCCAGGACTTTCCTTTGGAGGTGTCTACAACCCACCACCATCCTGAGATTGGAGACCCAGGTGCACAGGATCATCTGCCATTCTTGGGGGCCGTCCCTCACCACTTGGCATCCAGCTCATGCCATAACCTACAGCAGTACACTGGGCATGTGCAGGAGGAACTGTGGAGAAGGCAGGTCATGGAAATCTGGAAAGCTCCAATGCCAATGACCAGCCTCTGACAGGTGCCATCTTCTCAGTCCCAGGACCAGGCAGAGACTTGCATTGCCCTTCCCAGCTCCACCCAGCCTCCATCTTGGGACCCAGAAGCTATCCTTTCATTGGACTTGTAGAGACAGACACCCCTCCCTGATGCTGGAACAGGCACAGACATGTCAGATCTGAGTGGGAGACTTGACAGCAGTGAGTAGGGTGAGTCCAGATCTGATCCACCCTCCTCCTACAGTAGTTCATGAGGCATTTGACCTACGCTGAGAGCAACCCTATCAGCCTGTACTGAGAGCAGAAGGGAAAGATTGGAGACCAGAGACAATCCCTAAGGCAGAGCTGGCATTGAAAGTATCCTGGAATTACAGAAACAGTCACAGAGTGATTTTTTTTTCTTCTTGTTTTTTGTTTTAGTTTTTGCTTTTTTCTCTCATTCTCTCTTTCCGTTTTTGTACTTGCTTTGTATCTGTTATTTAATTTTTTTTTTAGATTTTCTGCTTATTTATGAGTATTTTTGAGGGAGAGTACATCAACGGGGGGGGTGTTTGTTAGTTTGCATGATTGTCTGTATGCTTTTGTACTTTTTGTTTTTTCTGTCTTTGTTTGTTTCTTTGTTTATTCGTTAGTTGGTATGCCTGTTTGTTTTCCCTCTTCTTCTTCTCTCTCTCTACCTTCCTTTCATCTTCCTTTTAACATTCATTTCCCTTTTCTTATCTCATTTTGCTTTCAGTGGGAAAACAGACACATCTACTGCATGGACAGATTGTAAGGCAGTGGGAAGTGGGTTCCAGGGGGCCCAGACACCTGCCAGCAGCTACTGCAGATAGCTTCTAAACCACAGTCCCCCCCTTAATTAAATCTCAAAACTGCAAAAAGCATGGGCCCTCACCCCCAGTTCAGCTTCAGAATTGAACAAAACCAGAGCATCTACATAAGGAAGAATAGCATATTGAGCAAACCAAAATAAAAGCTATCCCCTCATCACTGAACAACAGGATTAAAAAAGAGGTTAAAAAAAAAAGTGGTGGGCGGGGGAGGAAACCCTACACAAATGAAGAAAAACCAAAGGAAGAATATGAATTTCACACAGACCCCTGAGAAGTCAATCACTAAGAATACAGACTTTGGAATTCAAACAATGAAGAGCCCCCAGAATGACTGGTCTCAAACCACAAACCCATATGCAACATACTAATAAAGTGAATAAATAGAAATTAGGACAATGAGGAGAGACAAGAGGAAAGATTAAGGAGTTGATAACGGAGATAACAGCAAAAAAGAATACAGTGAATGAAATAAATAACAAACTGATAAGCATGGAAGCAGAATTAACCAAGCAGGAGAAAGAATTTCACCTCATGAAATTATCCAAGAAAACAAACATTCCATGAAATTATCCAAGAAAACTTTTCTCATCTCATCAGTGATGTGACCATTCAAACACAAGAGATTCAGAGAACCCCTGCAGAACAACCACTGAGAAGACCAACTCCTAGACACATAGTAATTTGCCTACACAAAGTAGGTATAAAAGAAAAAATTCTAAAGGCAGAGTTTGAGGACCAGAATATGGAACTACCCCAAACTCTTAAAAAAAAAAATAGAAAAGAAGCTTTAAAGACCAACCAAAATCCTCAAGAGATGAACGATTATTTCAAGAGGCCAAACCTGAGATTAATTGGAATCTCTGAGGCAGATGGAGAGATAGAGACCACCCTGGAACAAACATTCCATGAAATTATCCAAGAAAACTTTTCTCATCTCATCAGTGATGTGACCATTCAAACACAAGAGATTCAGAGAACCCCTGCAGGACAACAAATGAGAAGACCAACTCCTAGACACATAGTAATTTGCCTACACAAAGTAGGTATAAAAGAAAAAATCCTAAAGGCAGCAAGAGAGAAAGGTCAGACTACCTACTGAGGAGGACCAATTAGAATAGCAGCAGACTTATCTACAGAAACACTTCAGGCTAGGAGAGCTTGGAACCCAATCTTCAAAGTTCTCAAAGATAAACAATTTCAACTAAGAATTATCTACCCAGCTAAACTGTTTAATCAGTGATGGAGATTGAAATTCTTCCTGGACATCCAATCCTTAAGAGTTTATGCCACCTCCAGACCAGCTCTACAAGAAGCACTTAAGAAAGTATTAAACACAGAAGAGAGAAAAAAGAGAACAACACCCTTCCCAAAATGCAGGAAAAAGACTGAAAACACACATAAATCAACCCAAAAATTAAAAGAAAGACAGCAAACAAACAGCAGCAACAACAACAAACTCCATAAGAACCTCAAGACAGGAATAAACTCTCATATCTCAATAATTAGCCTGAATGTTAATGGACTAAATGCACCACTGAAAAGACATAGAAGAACAAAATGGATAAAATATCTTTAGGCAATAATGTATTGTCTCCAAGAGACTCATCTCACCAGAAAGGACACTCACAGACTCAAAGTAACAAGATGGGAACAAAATTTCAGCTGAATGGAACATAAAAGAAAGCAGAAGTCATGATCTTAATAACAGACAAAATACAGTTTAAGTTATCAAAAATTTAAAAAGCAGGTGACTACATAATGATAAAAGTTTCAATCAATCATCAAAAATATCCATCCTAAACATATATGGACCAAACATAGGAGCACCAATTTTCATAAAGCAGCTTCTAGGTAAACTAAAAAAAGGTATTGACTCTACCACTATCATAGCTAGGGATTTAAACACCCCACTAACAACTGTAGACAAATCAGCAAGACAAAAAGTCAACAAGGAGATCTGGAACATCAACATGATGCTTGACCAAATGGACTTAATTGATACCTACAAAAGACTCTACCCAACAGTCATGGAATATACATTCTACTCATCACCTCATGGAACTTACTCTAAGATTGACCATGTCATCAACCATAAATCAAGCATAAACAAATTCCATAAGACTGAAATTCTGCCATGTACCTTCTCAAACCACAATGGAATAAAAATAAATATCAACACCAACAAAGTTCCCCCAAAACCCACAAAGACATGGACACTAAACAGCAGGATGCTAAGCAACTCCTGAGTCAACATGGAAATCAAAACAGAGATTAAAAGATACCTGGAAACAAATGAAAATGAAGAAACATCTTACCAAAATCTCTGGGATGCCATGAAAGCAGTTCTGAGAGGGGAATTCATATCTCTACAAACACACATGAAGAAAATAGAAAGATCACAAGTTAATAGCCTAACACATCACTTAAGGACACTGGAAGAGCAAGGCCACACAAACTCTAACTTCAGCAGAAGAATCCAGATCACCAAAATAAAAGCCTAAATTCAGAACATAGAAGACCAAAATATAATACAAAAAAATCAGTGAAACCAAAAGCTGGTTTTTTGAAAAGATAAACAAGATTGATGGACTCCTAGCTACACTGACCAAGAAAAAGAGAGAATAAGCCCAAATAAACACAATTAGAAATGCAAAAGATGAAGTCACAACTGACCCCGAAGAAATACAAAAGATTATCAGAGATTACAATGTACACCTGTATAGAAACAAACTTGATAACCTAAATGAAATGGAGGACTTGCTGACATCACACAACCTTCCCATGTTGAAACAAGAAGAAATCGAGACCCCAAATAGACCAATAACAACCCAGGAAGTTGACGATGTCATAAGAAAACTACCTATAAAAGTAAAGCCCTGGACCAGATGACTTTCCAGGGGAATTATATAAAACATTCAAGGAGGAGTTGATATCAATCCTATTGAAAGTATTCCAGGCAATCGAGAAAGATGAACCTCTCCTCAAATCATTTTATGAAGCTAACATCACATTGATACCCAAACCAGGTAAAGATCCAACAAAGAAAGAGAACTACAACTCAATATCTTTGATAAACATAGATGAAAAATTTCTCAACAGGATTCTAGCAAACTGTATCCAATAACACATGTCAAAAATCATCCACCATGACCAAATAGGCTTCATCGTCAGGATGCAGGGCTGGTTCAACATCCGCAAGACCATAAACATAATTAAAAACATCACAGATGTAAAAACAAAACCCATATGATTATATCATTAGACACAGAAAAAGTTTTCGATAAAATCCAGCACCCCTTCTTGATAAAAACCCTCAAGCATCTAGGCATAGATGGAACTTACCTTGAAACAGTAAGAGTCATCTACAAGAAACCCCACAGCCAATGTATTTCTAAACAGACAGAAATTGGAATCATTTCTCCAGAAAACCAGAACAAAACAAGGATGCCCATCCTCACCCCTCCTGTTCAACATAATATTGGAATAGAGCAATCAGACAAGAGAAGGAAATCAGGGGTATCCAAATAGGAAAAGAGGAAGTCAAGTTATCCCTTTTTGCAGATGACATAATTCTATGCCTCAAAAACCCAAGAAAATCTGCAAAAAAAAAATCTCCTTGCACTGATAAAGTACTTTGGCAAAATCTCAGGGTATAAAATAAATGTGCAAAAGTCAATCGCATTCCCATATACCAACAATAAACAAACAGGAACCCAAATGAAAAGCACAATCCCATTTACAATAGCCACACACACAAAAAAGAAAGAAATACCTTGGCATCTTCCTAACCAGAGATGTGAAAGACCTTTACAACAAAAACTACAAAACACTGCTCAAAGAAATCAAAGACGACACAAACAAATGGAAAAATATTCCATCCTCATGAATTGGAAGACTCAGTATTGTTAAGATGTCCATCTACCCAAAGCAATCTACAAATTTAACGCAATACCCATTAAATCACCAGCAGCATTCTTTTCAGAACTGAAAACGACAATACAGGAATTCATATGGAAACATAAACAACCACAAATAGCCAAAACAATCCTCAGCAAAAAACAAAAACAAAAAAACAAGGTGGGAGGCATCAAGCTCTCAGACTTTAAGCTTTATTATAAAGCTACAATAATCAAAACAGCTTGGTATTTGTACAAGTACAGGCATGTAGACCAAAGGAAAAGAATAGAGATTCCAGAAGCAAAACCTCAATTTCTCAACCAACTCATCTTCGACAAAGCCTCCACCATCAACCACTGGAGAGAGGAGAGCCTATTCAGTAAATGATGCCGGAAAAATGGACCACCAGCAGAAGATTAAAACAAGACCCCTACTTATAACCATAAACAAAAATCAACTCTAAAGCGATCAAAGACCTAAATGTAAAACCTCAAACTATAAGAATCTTCAAAAACGAAAGAGACACCCTTATGGAAATTGGAACTGGCAACCAATTCCTGGTCAAAACCCCTTTTGCCCATGCCGTAAGAGACAAGATAGACAAGTGGGACTTCATCAAACTGACAAGTTTCTTCAAAGCCAAATAAACTATTGAAAGCGGGGAGACAGCCTACAGACTAGGAAAAAATATTTGCCAACTGTGAACCTGGCAAAGGCCTAACATCTAGGATCTACAAGGAACTCAAATGTGCCAAAAAGAGAGAAGCAAATGGCCCCATTACAAAGTTCACAAAAGATATGAATAGATACTTCTCAAAAGAAGTCATACAAGCAGCCAACAGATAAATGAAAAAATGCTCAGCCACATTAGTCATCAGATAAATGCAAATAAAAAACACAGTGAGATGCCACCTAACTCCAGTCAGGAGGGCCATCATCAATAATTCAAAAAACAACAGATGCTGGAGAGGATGTGGTGAAAAGGGAACACTTTTACACTGTAGGTGGGAATGTAAACTAGTACAACCTCTATGGAAAACAGTGTGACGATTCCTTAAAAGATCTAAAAATCAACCTTCCATATGACCCTACAATCCCTCTACTGGGAATATACCCAGAGGAACTCATATCACTCTATTAAAAAGATACCTGCACATGCATGTTTATTACAGCATTATTTACAATAGCTAAAACATGGAGCCAACCATGCTGCCCAGTGAAAGAGGACTGGATTTAAAAAATGTGGTACAGATACACAATGGAATATTACTCAACGATAAAGAAGGACAGAATTATGAACTTTGCAGCAATTTGGATGGACTTGGAGGCTATGATACTGAGTGATCTATCACAGAAACAAAGAACCAAGTATCACATGTTCTTACTCGTAAGCAACAACTATCATAATACTATAAGAAAGGGATTGGCAGTAGTGAGAAACTGCCAGGGCAGGGCGGGGCAGGATTGGCAGTAGTGGGAAGCTGTCAGGGAAGGGGGAGGCACACCTCATCAAAAAGGGTTCCTACGTAATGAACATATGTATACCTAACCCTGAATTGTGCCCCCCATATTTAAAATAAAAGATTTTTTTTAAAAAGAAAAATAGGTATAGTTTTCTCCACCCAATCTTGCCATCTATTGCAGGAACTATTGTCCATATAGATGATTCCTAATTTAAGATAGTTTGAATTGGGAAACTATCACAACAATCAGTTTCACAACTTTCCAATGGTGTTAAAGCATTATGCATTCAGTAAACTCCTCAATTTATGATGGAACTACATCTGAATAAAGCCATCATAACTGAAAATATGGTATGCTGAAAATGCACTTTTGACATGATAATTGGAATTTGTTGGTTTGCAACCTCATTGTGTGTGGAGGAACATCTGGGTTTTTTTTTCCCACTCCCAATTCATCTAATACATTCTCATCATGTTTATATTCTTCAATCAGAACTTTCTTTATCTCCTTTCTATTAAAACACTTTACTGAATCCTCTCTATCAGTAAAATCCCACATTTCTGGCATATCAGTGGAGGTCCATCACAACTGTCTCCACCCTATACAGGCTCATCTGTTACTATCACAACATTTTGATAAGTGTTTTTCAACAGGTTTCCTGTTACCTTATATATTTTATTTTATACAATTAAAAATATCATTCTGAGAAATGGTCTGTATCGCTATATGTGTTACTATATGCTAAAAGGGTCCATGACACAAAAAAAATGAGATAAAGAACTCTGCAAAAATGCAAGGATCACCTACTGCCACTATCTCCACTGTGTATGGGCGATGAAAAACAACAGCTCCCAGCTCAGATCATCCAGACTATAGAAGATGCTCATCTTCAAGCAGTCTTGAGGTCATGCATATTCTGAGCTATTGCATTTGATGGGGATACAAAGAATGTGAAATCATATTTATAAACTCTAATATGTCAGATTACCCATAGATCTAAGACCTAAAGTATGGTCTAATGCAAAAAGAGGCCACCCCAAGCATTAGACTCCTGGGTTCCCAACACAGATTCCCAGAGTAGAGGTAGTCAAAGTGTGGTCCAAAAATGGGGCAACTGTTTAGTACCAGTATGGGGGAAAGAAAACAGGCTTGGGCCAAAATATAAATCAATTGCTTCACTAAGCACATTGGATAATGTTGGGTCTCAGAAAACAATACTCCAAAATTGAAGACCTCCAAGGCAAAATTTCTCTGATGTTCATCTGCCCTCCAGTCTCTAGGTTTCATTTTCTACTGAGGCTGGCCATAGAAACTAGAATCCCTTTTCACAATGCAGGTCATAGAAACCAGAACTCCTTTTCCTTAAAGCCAGCCACGACATCTAAAAATATTACTCTAACTTTCTCTCTGTTCTGTGTAAAAACTGACCAACAAGAAATTATTTGACCTACCTTGCTTTACTGCAGGTCATAAGTATTCCATTCCAGAAAGGGACCTGCCTCATATGCAGAAGGAAGTAATGCATGCTCAGAGACCAGGAAGAATCTAGACAGACAAACTTTACTGGGTTTCCCCACTCAGTCTATTAGCATTAGGTTATACCTTTTTTGTCCAATCATATTTCTACTTGACTGTCCATACTTTGTTGAATTTAAGCATAAACATGATACCTTTCCCTGTCTCTTTGGGTCCCCATTCTGAAGGTGTCTGTATATTCACTAATCTGCCTCATGCCAGTTATTTTCAACAAACCTTCCAGGGGCCAAGGGAACTTGGCCTATACAGTACTTCAGCTGACATTTTTCTTCATAGTAAGACTTGTCTTCCTGGATGAAGCTATGCATTGGTTTACATTCTGATATGAGCTCCTTAATTCAACACGAACAGGAATCTTCAATTGCTCTGTAGTACGTGTTGGTTGTAATACATCTTTCTACAGTCAGTTCAATTTTTACATGCAAGTTCTTATTTCTATAAGGTCTAGAGTTTTCTAGGAGCAGTCTTTATCTTTTCTTTACCCCAAGCAAACCCAGAACTAGTACACAGCCATTATTTAATAAACATCTTGTAAATATTGTGCTTATGGTTACCCAGTGTCAGAGTGTCAGGCACCTACTATGTGCTAGGACTTTGCTTAACATTCTACTTATGTTACTTCATTGAATTCTCACAACACTACTGTGAACTAGATATTATTTTCTCTGTTTTTTACAGATAAACTGAGGCCCAGAAAGATTATTTGGGTCACATAGTTACTAGTAGGCTGAATGATTTGGGGACCCAGATTTTCTTGACCCCCCAATACTGTGGCCTTTTCAGTATGTTCCACGTCCAAGATTTATGTTTATGATAATTACCATTTCTACACAGAAGCCTGAGGAAGGAAGATGGGAGGGTGCACTTTGAATTGTCTCCTTCAGCTCTTCTATAGTAGCACACAGTAGTTCAAAGCATAGGCTAGGAAAAGCCTCCCATTTTAGGCACAGGAGACACGTTTGACTTAAGGGTTGGATTCTGAAGTCAGCGTAACAGAAGGAAGTCATTATATTCTGCTCAGGCTACTATCATAAAATATCACAGATTGGGTGACTTAAACAATAGACATTTGTTTCTCATAATTTTGGAGGCTGGGAAGTCCAAGATCAAGGTGCCAGTGGATTCAGCTTTTGGTAAGAGCTTTCTTCCTGGCTTCTAGACTTCAGCCTTCTTGTTAAATTCTCACATGACCTTTTTTTGGTGTATTCACTTGGGTGGGGGGGAAGGGGAGGGGAGTCCTCTCTGTCTTCCTCTTCTTATACGACCACCAATTCTATGAGATTATTGCCCTACCCTATGCCCTCATTTAACCTTAATTACTTCCTACAGTTCCCATTGCTAAATACAGTTGTGCTGGAATTAAGGCTTCAACTATGAATTTGGGGAAAACAATTCAGTCCATAACAGTCACATATAGACAAAATTACCCCTGAAAATCCTTTCAGAAGTGCTACTTTGGAATAATCCCGCCCAGGCAGGTATTTCCCTGGCATTGGAATAGATGATTGTTTCTTAAGTTGAGCATCAGATGAAGCAGCTGACTTATATATAGGAACCGTGATGGCTAAATTATCCATAATGGATAAATGATGTTTCCCTTTAAGCATCAGAGTCACACCCCCTGGCAAGTTGCTCATCCCGTGGAGGCCTCAGAAACCAGATCACTCTAGGGAACAGCACCAGGTCTAGGTCTCTATCTTCCCACTCATTCTGAGGCATACATAGTTCATTGACGAGAACTCCAGGCAACAGGATTCACACTTTAACCACTCACATTTATCTTTAGGATGCCCCTGGTGGGTATAGTTGAATTCACATAAACTGACAGTATCTTGTATAGGATAGAATGAGTATTTTTCCACAATTACCTCCAAGGACACTAGCAGATGACCAAAGCAAGAAAAGTGTTCAGTTTAAATTCTAGCCCAAAATTGGTCTCTATTTTTACTCATGGCAGTTAATGTCATTTATTCAGGGACACTTTCTGTAAGATATCCCTCAAAATATATTTGGAAGTGAAAGATATACACACATTCATACAAGATAAGTGAGTCAAGCTATTTGAATCTTATCCTGGTTTCTAGTCATAGTTCCTATACTTGCTAAAAATAATGGGTCACTGAGATAATTGACAGGTGAGTCAAATCCCACCTGGCATATTGCAGGTGGTCAATTACGTTTATCGCCGTGCTGTCCTCTCTGAGCTGATTCAGCTCTTTTCAAAACCACAAAACTGTTCAATAACCTCTAAAAAAACTCCATTGCCATTTGTTCATAAGAATTAAAAGCGATTTAGATCTAAGCCTTTGAGAGCATTAATAAACAATACCAATGCTTCAGAAGCAACTGTACAGTATCCACAAATTTCTAGAGATACTTTTATAGCTGTATTTCCCTACACATGACACAGATACACACACACTTTGCATATTTTACTTTGCAGCTCATGTAAAATAATATGAAAACACGCATATTTAAAATAATTTGAAAATGTACTCAGTGAGGTGGAAGAATCATCTGAACCCAGCAGGTCAAGGCTACAGTGGCCATGAACGTACCACCACACTCCAGCCTGGGTGACAGAGTGAGACACCAACTCAAAAAAAAAAAAAGTGCACTCAGGAGATAATTTGATGATAATCTGCTAAATACAATGTGACAAAATAGTTGCTATTACTTATGCCATGAATGCTACAATCTGGCATCATTTTAAAACCAAGCCCCTCAATGAGCTTGTCTGAGTCAGGTACAGATCAGCCTCCATAAGAGCCTCTCTAACCACATCTTATTTATAAAATGGATCTCTTGAATTATACATTCAAATTATTCCTTGCAATCTTAAGGATTATAAAAAACAGAAACCTGTTTATCCAGCCCCACCAATGAGGAACAGAGAAGAAATAAAACTGTTTTATGACACTTACAAGACTGGGCCATTTTTAGCATTATCTTGATACATACATTCAGCATTATCCTGATAAATATCCTTCAAAAGTACCCATATCAAATATTTAAGTGTGGAGTTTCTTTCTCCCAGATCCCATGGTCCTATCATGCACATTTCTTGGTTTTAATTTTTATTTCAGTCCATGCTGCCATAAAGGAACTCCAATTGTCTTTTACTCTTAACCATAACACATTAATATAGCAATATATTCAGAGTTGATATTATGTGACTTGTTGTGCCTCTTTTTCTCTGCCAGCCTCAGAGGGCATCAGATTTAAAGTGCATCATTTGCGAAGGAGTGCCTTTCAAATGATGAAGTTCCACTCGTCTATTTCTCCTTACTTCTTAATGAGAGTTGCCTGGTGAAGTTTGGACTAGTAGGGTGGTAAAGAAAAAGTGCACATACCTTTACGCTGGATGAAAAAGAAGGAAAGAATACTGAGAAGAAAGAGAAACTGCATTGCCTTGTTTCCTTTGTTTTGCTGAGAAACCAAAGAACTCTCGAGGGAAAAATCATAAGGTCTCAAAGGTGCATCTCCAATTTAAAGCTTTTATAATAATGATTGGGAGGAGGACAGGTGGGAAATGAAGGAGGTGGTGAATGTCATTGTTAACTTGCTTTTTCACTGTGCATCTATTCTAAAATCATGTGAAACATGTAACTAATATTGACATCAAATTGCCCCCTTGGCTATTTCTTGTATGTCAATGGAAATAACACTTTATCTATCTATCTATTTATCTATCTATCTATCTATCTATCTATGACATTTGTGATGTATTGTCTGGACACAGGCTGGTTCCCCCTATACCTGGCTTCTTTCTGCCTCCTCAGGGAGTAGCCTCTGGACAAGGCTGGTCCCTGAAGGGTATGCGTATTTGCAGTAATGAGTCATGGGCTGCAGGTGAAAGCTAAAAACAATATAGGCATCACTCTTAATCAATGTAATTATAAACTTCGTGTAGGAACTTGAATAATTAACTTGATTGCTTTGATTATAAAACTGCTTTTGCTACATTGCCCCATGTGCAGATTCTTCACTGATCTGCCATCATTGGTACCTCCTGTAAGTTTTAATAAACCATTGTCTTTTCCTGCCGGACCTCTGGGTGACTTCTTTGGAATAGGTAAACATTATGTGCAAGCCCTCTCATATCTGGTATTGCACCATTTAAAAACAATTGTCCCAAGAGAAAACCAAGTCATGTTTGTAAGTTGTGCTTGAGAAATAGATTAACCTCTAAATTACAACCCTCTAAACATTGTTCCCTGCCACCAGGATTTATGTTATGAGTCATTAAAAACACTTCACTGGCAGGTTAATACTTGCCCTGTTCATTTGTGAGTTACAGGGTAAAAAAATCCACCATTTTATTACTAATTACTTTTACTACAAAGAACAAGGAAAGGAAATAAAATTTTCCATTATAAGAAAACCTTGATGCAAAACCTTAAGGTGGTTCCAGAATGAATAATATATTTGACCTCAACTTTTTATATTCATTAAGTCTCTGCTATATTACATTATTTGGGATTACACAGTAAATTTTGCATGATCAAAAGTGTCCCGGAGGTACATAAATCAATCTTTGAAAAAGATACCTGCACACGCATGTTTATTGCAGCATTATTTACAATAGCAAAAACATGGAACCAACCGTGCTGCCCATTGAAAAAGGACTGGATAAAAAAATGTGGTACATATACACGATGGAATATTATGCAGTCATAAAGAAGGACAAAATTATGAACTTCCCAACAACTTGGATGGACTTAGAGCCTATAATACTGAGTGAGCTACCACAGAAACAAGGAACTGAGTACCACATGCTCTCGTTCATAAGTGAACCTTGAAAAATTATCATAATACTATAAGAAGGGGATTGGCAGTAGTGGAAAACTGCCAGGGGAGGGGAGTAGGATTGGCAGTAGTGGGAAAATGCCAGGGGAGGGGGGCAAACCTCATCAACAAGGGTACCTGCTTAATGAATATTTAACCCTGACTGTGCCCTACATCTTTAAAATAAAAAAAATTTTTAAATGCCTCCCATGTTGTCAGTTCCAGATTCATAAAACTCAAAGCAGGTAATAATTCTACCAGACTTTCCACAGTCAATCACACCCTACAAAATATACCTTTTGGTCAACATTTGGCTTTAATTTTACATAATTAGTTAAAACAGGTACACCACACAAGATGTTACAGTAACACCAAAAAAAAAAAAAAAAAAAACAAAACCCAACAACAAGCATGTCAAGGGCCAAATGCAAAGGTAGTGATGCTCTTAATACTTAACAGAGGAAAATGTTCTAAAGGATAAGGATTGTAATCAAAGTCCCAACTGAAAGCTTTTTTAAAAAAATTAAAGTGTTAAGAGACAACAGTGTACCACAGAATTTAAAATTGTTACTCCTCTTATTTCTTATTAAATGCAAAATAAGTCATACAAAAGTTATCCTGTATTACTTTCAAGTTTCTCAAGCAAAGCTTGACACAGTTTTTGAAATAATGATTTAACGAGTAAATCTTCAGGAGAACTTTACATTACTTTTATATTACATTACTTTTTAGAAAGATAATTTAATTTTTGAAGATGGAAGAGTATTTTTCAGAGGTAATAATATCTTACTAAATTTACTAACATAGAATTTATTGCACTTTTGACATGACTTATAGCCATAAATATATATTTCATTCTCTTCAGATATTCTCAGCTTTTTTTTGGAGAATAAGTTGAATGCAATGTAAAATTTGTTGTTTTTTCAAAAGAAGGATTCACATACTAAAACACTCCTCAGTTTACTTACTAGTTCTCAGAAAGTAAAAATATTTAGGTTTGTGAGTTGTACTAATTAATTTTTATCAGTTTGTAGCTATTTGTATATTAATTTGTAATATATACTGTACTTAAAAGTAACACAACTCCTAAGTTTCTTCACTGTAGACTTGTTTATAAAGGCAAAATCTTAGAATGCTCATAAACAGGGGAGTGGTTGAATGACTATCATAAACATGAAGTACCATGCAGCTGTGAAAAAGAATAAAGACCTCTATGAAGTGATATAGAGAAATTTCCAAAATATGTTGCTAAACAAAACAAGTAAGAATAAAAGGGTATAGATAATTCCTACTATAGCCAAGCAATTTCAATACATTCAATATGATATGGGGGTGGTGGCTTATGAGATAATTAAAAAGTCATTGGCTTTGAGAGTCATCAGGGAGGGACTATAGTAGGAAACTCTCTAGCTTTATCTTCCTAAAGTTGTTAGCATCTTTCTCAGCCCCTACTGAATAAGCTCTCACTGGGCTTATCCAATTCACTCATGGAAGGACCACAGTGAGAACAGCCCAAATAGTCTGGATACTATTACTGCAGGCTCACTGTGGTTATTGTTTGAACAAGGCACTGTTCTAACTGTGAAGTTGTCATGAGTTGTATTTTTGAAAAGGTGCATTTCCTGGCAGGAATCACCATGGAAGTCCAGACATGGATGGAGCTGACAACCAGGACCGGACCAATGGCTCCATTACTGGAGGCGCTCAAGGGTATCTATCTCCACTGTCCCTCAAATCATTCATGCAGCAAGCATTCATTAAACACCTCTAGTCAGCCGAGCACCGTGCAAAACATATAAAGACAAATCAGACACAGATCCTCTCTTCAAAGAGCCTACAGGTCTAGGAGAAGGAGATTTCCAATCAAACAAGTACAAGATGTGCACCACAGGGGCTCCAGGAACTGCCGAGCCAATGAAGGGAGTGGAGGGACTGGTGTGCTCTCCCTGGGAATGGAGGTGTCATGAAAGTTTCACTAGAAGAGGGGCCAACTGGCGAATCTTGAAAAATGCACAGGGAGAACTGGGGTAGAGAGGGAGTGGGAAGGACTTTCTAGGTGGATGGAACTGGTCTGAATAAGAACTTAAGGAAGGGGAAGTCTACATATTTCAGAGGGGTCTCGTGTGGGTGTGAGGGGTTGTCTAGGCTAAGTTATGACTGAACCCCAAAGTGCACTGTAGTAGTCTCTGCTGTGTATGTAGACTCCAATCAGCATCGTTCTCAAGGACAGAGGAACTCAATCAACAGAGAGAAGGGGAAGCAGAGTTACACAGTTTCAGGACCTCCAGCAGCTCATTTTGGAAAACTATTAAAGTGATTTTACACAATGTCTAACCTGAACAGAGAGTGGTATAAGTGAATATAATATTCAGATTAATAGTTTTATATTAAAAGAATTGAATTATTTGGCTGGACGTGGTGGCTCACACCTGTAATCCTAGTACTTTGGGAGGCCAAGACAGGAGAATCACCTGAGGCTAGGAGTTCAAGACCAGCCTGGGCAACATAGTAAGACCCCCATCTCTACGTAAAAATAAAAAAATTAGCTTAGCACAGTGTTGCACTTATAGTTCCAGCTATTCAGGAGGCTGAGGCAGGAGGATCACTTGAGCCCAGGAACTCAAGGCTACAGTGAGCTATGATTGCACCGTTGCACTTCAGCCTGGGCAACAGAATAAGAAGACTCTGTCTCAACAATAAATAAGTTGATTAAAATAAAAGAAATGCATTATGTTTACTATTATTACTATATATTTACTATCATTATTAGCATAACTATTATGCTAATATTTTGTTACTAATTTGATTTTCTTTCTTTTCTGTTTTTTTTTAGTTGGAGTCTCACCCCATCGCCCAGACTGGAGTGCAGTGGCCGCTCCCGGCCACCGCAGCCTCGACCTGCTGGGCTCCGGCGATCCTTCCGCCTCAGCCTTCCAAGTAGCTGGAACTACAGGTGCGCTCTACCACGCCCGGCTAATTTTTTGATTTATTGTAGAGATGAGGTCTCGCCAAGTTGCCCAG
>CAUYQG010104859.1:0-23170 GCA_963574415.1 Tarsius wallacei | reverse complement strand
CATTTGGAAAGCTTAAGTATAAAAAATCGCGGGGCTCGGTGGCTCAGCCTGTAATGCTGCGTTTTGGGAGGCCGAGGTGAATGGATTGCCTGAGCCCGCGGGTTCGAGACCCGCCTGGGCAACTTGGCGAGACCTCATCTCTACAATAAATCAAAAAATTAGCCGGGCGTGGTAGCGCGCACCTGTAGTTCCAGCTACCTGGAAGGCTGAGGCGGAAGGATCGCCAGAGCCCAGCAGGTCGAGGCTTCAGTGGCCGGGAGCAGCCACTGCACTCCAGTCTGGGCGACAGAGTGAGACTCCAACTTAAAAAAATAAAAAAAATAAAATAAAATCCAGGTTTGCCTTGAATTCTCGGAATTGATTGAACTTTCCTATATTCCCTGCTAATATGTTAGGATTTCATTATGGTGACTGGGCTTTTACTCCTTTACTCTCAGGCTAGAAATAAATGTAGCGTATGAGAGCTTTAGATCAGGAGGCGCAGTTTTATATTATTTCTCTAACTTTCCATTATATATTGAATAGTTTTAAAATGTAAATTTTCATTTGTTTGGCCTACATTTATTTCATATAATTTTATGAATATACCACCAATAATGATCTACAATATACTTATTAAATATTTTTGCCATGCTTTTGTCAGGAAAATAACTATTATAGCTTGTGCATCTGTGAGATTGTCTTTTTTTTTTTTTTGGCAAGAAGAAAATTATCATCAGCATTGTGCCAATAGGGTATTGAATAATTTGGTAAGCATTTAACAATTTCATTACTGTCAATATTCTAGAAAAAAAAAATCACTATTCATTCTTTTGTTTACTTCCTTAGTCTCTGTTTAGTCTTTAGCCTCTAAAAACAGAGCCACTCTTCTTTTCCACTGAAGATGCTCTTTTTTTTTTTTTTTTTTTGAGTTGGAATCTCACTCTGTAGCCCAGAGTGGAGTGCAACCGCTCCCGGCCACCGCAGCCTCGACCTGCTGGGCTCCGGCGATCCTTCCGCCTCAGCCTTCCAAGTAGCTGGAACTACAGGAGCGCGCCACCACGCCCGGCTAATTTTTGATTTATTGTAGAGATAAGGTCTCGCCAAGTTGGCCAGGTGGGTCTCGAACCCGCAGGCTCAGGCAATCCACTCACCTCAGCCTCCCAAAGTGCGGGATTACAGGCTGAATCACCGAACCCGGCTTGAAGACGGTCTTACTGTGGTCACCTGTGATATCCTACTTGCCACAGCCCCTGGTCTTCATCCTTCTTTACATCCTGTGGTAATTGCCATTACTGATTTTTCTATCTTTTCTGAAACCCACACCTCTGTGTGTTTTTCATTTCATCATTCTGGCTGTTGCATCCCAGTCTGATGCATTGGTTCCTCTTCTTCTGCAACCCATCAAAGGCTTACGTTATACAGGATTCCTCTTCAGTCTTATTTTGTTTAGTCTTTTTTTGATCTTATGCAAGCTCAACTTTCTCTAAGGTGTCAATGACCACACATATTTCCATGACTCTCAATTTTTGCCTCCATCTTAGATCTCTATTTTTAACTGTAATCTATATATCCAGTTGTCAATTAAAATTCTTTAAATGGCCAGGCACAGTGGCTCACGCCTATAATCCCAGCACTTTGGAAGGCCGAGGTGAAAGGACTTCCTGAGCCCAAGGGTTCGAGATCAACCTGGGCAACTTGGTGAGACCTCATCTCTGCAATAAATCAAAAATTAGTCGGGTGTGGTGGTGTGTGCCTGTAGTTCCAGCTACCTGGAAGGCTGAGGCAGAAGGATCGCCTGAGCCCAGCAGGTTGAGGCTGTGATGGCCATGAGCATGCCACAGCACTCCAGCCTGGGCTACAGAGTGAGACTTCAACTCAAAAAAAAAAAAAAAAAAAATTCTTTAAGTGGATCTTGCATCAAGTTCAACAAACCTAAAATAAATTTAGTGCCATCCTTCTCAAACATGATATTTCTATCACTCTCAAGTCTCAATTAATAACCCCATTCAATTGTTTCAATGAGAAACCTGGGAATCATATGAGGCTTATTCTTCCCCACTAATTACATCCAATTGAGCACCAGGTCACATGGATCCTGCCTGTAAAAATTTCCTGCAGATAACTGATTCTCTTCTGGCCCTTTGCCACTTCCATTTTCATTTAGAAACATATCATCAGTTGTCTAGACTATTGTCGTACCTTCTTTACAATCGTCCCCACTCTAGTCTTCTCCTTCCCCTTCTCTGTTTTTAAAGATTTTGTCTGGTTCTGACCTCTGTTTGATAACAGTTCCTTCCTTCATTTGCTTTGAACTCTCAAAATATTGAATTTCATGTATCTTTCAAAGAAACCATGCTCTCTCACCCACCTTTGTAATGGTACAAGCTCTTTTATTCTACCCCCCTCTTCCATCTCCAATGCCTTCTCTATGATCTGTCTAGATCCCCAAGTGGAGACACTTTCCCTGTTTTTCACTGCTCTTATTTTGGATCTCCCTATTGAGCTATCTAATATATCTGCTAATATCTGTATTCTTTCTAAATATGTGTTATAGGTTCATTAGAATTTTATTTAATTGCTGTTTATTTGGTGCCAACTGTGTGTCCAACACTGTATTACATATTACTAACAGAAGTTAATGAACAGGTAAGATTCCTGACCTTAGAAATCTTATCTCATGTATCACTGGTAAATCTTAACTCACATATTACTAATCTCTTCTCAGATGGTTTTTCTAATCTTCACTTCCCCCACAGGGCAGACTTAGCTAACTGTCACTGTCCTCTCAGTGTAGCACGCTTTCAGCATTTTTGTAGAAATTATATTAATTTCTCTCACTACATTGTAGGCTATTTAGGTTCAGGGACTGTGTCCTTCATCTCTCAAACCTTGATTTATAAGAGCAACTCAGTAGATAAATTTTTAATGAACAAGTGAATACAAAACTCTGGCAATGACTGCAGAATTCTCTGAGCTATTTAAATTGTGTTATATGAAGATTTTAGTTTTTGATTATATATTCCTTTGCATTTTCTATTTGACTTTTGTTTTGCTTTTAAATATTCTAATTTAAAATATACATAAATATGATTATAAATTTATTTCTTTTGAATTTTATCAGTTATTTATTAGAATTAGCAGTCTAATATGTATATTCAAAAAGAAATAGAAATCAAGGTCACTGTCCTTGAGAAACTCATATTCTAATAAGGAAAACAGAACAGTTCTTTATATTCTAGATTCATTAAAATTTTATTTAATAAATTTTGAGGCATACCTACTGTATGTTAGACATTGTGCTAGGCATTATAAATTTTTAAGGAGTAAGATAGTGTTCCCAACTTTAAGAACTCTGTTTTATAAATAAGGAACTAGTGTGCTTGCTTATATCCACAACAAAAAAAAAAGTCAATTCACAGATTCATTAATTGCTCTTTATGAACACGGTTATTGTTATACACTTATTTAATTAAAGACTTCTATGTAGATCAAAAGTGTTCACATGGATCCTTTATGTGAAATGTAAGACTTGAAATACTAAGCACATGCCTTTATCCAAGTCCTGTAATTAAAAGAGGACTTATTTAAACAAACAATTAACATTAATAATAAAAGTGTAAAAATAAATCTTGTAGACATTAGTAATGATAAAATTTTTAGTTACATGTGAATGATGGCAGAATATGCCATCCCAAAATATGTCACTTTGTCGTAAGTACTATTTTGAGCTAAAGGCACTTGAAAAATAGCAGATACTTGATCCTCCCTGTACCAGCAAGAAAGAAACAGTATCAAAGGCAAGAGAAAATGCCCATGTGCAAGATGCCCTACTGATCCAGTAGGTATCTCTCTGTACCATCTTGTCACCAAAGATGGGGGGTTGAGGCCAAGAAATATCTATATAAACAAACCTTAAAATAACTCATCTTTCTTCAGCCTCCTCATTCATTTCAACCTAATATATAACCTAGCATTTAGGTTTTGCTACTTCCTTGGGTCTTCATTTTCCCATGGGGGCTCCCATTTACAGGTAAACATCTGTATACTTTTCCTGTTAATCTATTTAATTTAATTTAATTTTCAGGTCCAGTCAGAGACTCTAAAGGGGTAGAGGTTTTGCCTCCCTGCCACAAGCATAACCAAAACTTAAATAGAAGTGAAAACAAAATATTAGCTATATTATTTAGCTAATCTATATATTTAGAGTAAGAAAGCATAGCAAGTTTGGAAAAATGAATTATATTGGTTTGTATTTCTGAGTCTTGCCATTATATAAGATACGTTGCAATGCACACTTTTATTAAATATGTTGGTGCTTACTTTCTTTTAGGTTAGAAAATAAACTGACAAAAAGTTTTGGTTTAAGAGAAAAATCTGTGTATGATATGGTATGTATGGCTACCAAACACATTGAAATTTTGTGCCAGATAATTTTTTGTTCATAGTTGTAGATATATTAAGAAAAATGCAAGATGTGTCTTACAAATTTTAATGTCTCTCATTGCAAAAATGGACAACAATTCATGTAGTGAAATAATAGTAGTGCTTGTGCATATGTTTGATGACTAGAATGTGGAAACTACAAAAAATGAAAAAGTCAATATTTCAAAGAACAATGTATACATTTGATGTTTCATGAAGAATCGTTTCTTTAAAAGTGAGGTTTTGTTTAAATAAATGAACACCTATTTTTAAAAATGAGCTTATTTATGTAAAGCCATCTAACTCATTTTATAAAGAAATAATAAAAAGGCCAAATTCACAATTTTTTTCTTTCTAGCATTAAAAACCCAGTAAGTATGGTGGTGACTGTAGTCCTGTTTTTACTGTTGGAAATGCAGTGTAACTTGGAGTATTTCTGGTTAAATGAAGTCAAAGTGATATTCAATATTTCCTGTGGATTCATGTTAACTTGTGGTTTTAATTTGTTAACATTCACAGCAGAACAATTTCCTCACCAGGTTTCCTCATCGAAAACAATTCTCAATTTCCAGAGCTCCTACCACACAGTCTATGGAAGTAGAGACAGAATTGATTTTCAATGAAAGAGGCAGATTATATCCTTGTACAATGTTCATTATCTCTAAAAAATCTGTAGCTTATTATAATGTGGGTTCAAATTGCCTCATTACTCTTAGTTGAAATTATTTATCACAAAATATCTAGATATTTTCCTCTTTGCTAAGAGAAGAGAGAATTCACCTAATATTTGCTTTCTTGACCATAGATTAGTTCCTAGAAACTGACTTTGTTAGATAAGCAAAATGGTGACTGAACCAGATATTAAAAACAACTTTTCAAAAAGATGAAGCCAAAGAACTCATTTTCCTTACTCCCAGAATCTGTCCAAAATAATTGAAAAGGAAGGAACTGAGGGAATAAAATAACCACCAGCAATGAAATAGGGAATAGTAGCAGCTATTTCCTATTAAACTTCAAAGAATTTTTTCCAGCTATTCATACCATTTAAACATGACTCTGGGAATTAACATTTAACTTCTTTTTTTCTTCAAGATATTAGAACATTTCTGTGAGAAATTAGTAGGGAAAATTCCCACAAGTAACAATAAATGCTCTGATAAGAACCTCTTTAAAAAAAAAGGAAAAAAAAAAGGAAGTGACTTCTTTTACTCTAGATAAAAGCATCCCATGTCTTGTGCTAGAATTGGAAGATAGAAGATCTAACCATGCTTCATCGTTTTCTAGAAGTTGTTGTTTTTTTAATCCACTGTCCTTGGGGAAGGTAAACAAATAAACAACACTTTTTGCCATACACTGCCTTCACATAAATTGCTATGTATCAAGTTCCTTAGATTTGTTGTGCATCTTAAGTGTAAAGATGAAGAGGCAAGCTTAAGTAATGTTATAGACATTTATCTGTGCTTGCACTATCTCCTGAGCCCTTAAATGAACTACCTTTGTAGAAAATGGGGCATAACAACCACAGACCATTTGCATCACTGCCTTCCCTTCAGAGCTGCTACTAGAGTGGTTGAACTGATTCAGGAGAGTATAGGAGAGTATATAAAGTGAATTAGAAACCAGGAATTCGACTACTTCTTCTGCCTTTAGTAATCTTCACAAACGGGATTAGTGCCCTTATAGAAGAGGCCCAAATAAGACCTCTTGCCCCTTCTCCAAGAAGGGACACAGGAAGAAAGGACATAGGAAGAAAGTGCCATTTATGAATCAGAAACTCACCAGACACCAAATCTGCTGTTGCCTTGATCTTGGATTTTGCAGCCTCCAGAACTGTGAGATGACATTTTGTTATGGCAGCCAAACTCGACTAAGGCAGAAAATTGGTACTGAGAAGTGGAATGCTACTATAACAAACATCTAAAAAATGTGAAAGTTTTGGAACGGGGTAATGGGTAGAGGTTGGAAGAGGTGAATGCTAGAAAAAGCTTATATGGCTTTGAACAAAACATAAAGGGTGTTTGTGGTGAGGGCTCAGAAGTAGAGGAGTAAAGCTATGGAGAAAGTCTTCTTAGGGAACTCTTACGTGCTCATGAACAGAATGTTGGTAGAAATATGAATGAGAATTCCATTCTGATGAGGTCTCACATGGAAAGGAGGAACATGTTATTCGACAACGATGGAAAGGCCATCCTTGTAATAAAGTGGCAAAGAACTTGGCTGAATTGTCTTTATGTTCTAGCATTTTGTGGGAGGTAGAACTTGTGAGTCATAAAATTGGATATTTGGCTTAGGAAATATCTAAGCAAAGTGTGGAAGGTGCTGTTTGGCTTCTCTTGACAGCCTATAGTAAAAAGCAAGAAGAGAGAAATGATTTAAAGATAGAATTGCTAATCAAAATGGAAGCAGACCTTTAAAATTTGGAAAATTCTCAGCCTATCCATATTAGAAAAAAAAAATGAGACACCCTGTTTGAGAGAGAACAAAGATATGGACAAGTGATACAAAGATAAGTATATATATGAATAGATGACCATCTCCATGGAAGCCTGGCACTTTTCATCAAGATAATAGGGAGATTACTCAGCCATCTAAGTAGCAGCCAAGACCTACTGTGCAATAAAATGGAAGAATGACCCCAAAGGCATTTCAGAGAGCATCAAGGCTGCTTCTGTCATCATAGGCTTAGATTGCCAGGGCCTGGGGTTAGAACAATTTCAAAAGAGAAGCTGCCACTACCCAGTGATAGCACACATAAAGGGCTCTGCTCCCTTACTCCAGTGTTTTTCTTTTTTTTTTAAGGCAGATAATATAACATACTTTATTTTAAATCTAAAGCTATCTATCTATCTATCTATCTATCTATTTATTTATTTAGATGCAGGGTACGATTCAGGATTAGTTGCACAAGTGGGTTGCATGCAGGTAAAGTTTGGGCCTCCAGCTGGTCTTCATTTTCCCTGGTTTAGGACCATGTATCCTTTGTGTTGTTATGTGCCTCTTCCCTTCCCTCATCTGGTGGTGTCCAGTGACTGTCAATCCCTCCCAGGTGCTAATGTGATTAATGTTCAGGTTCAACTTATAAGTGAGATCATTAGAACCCACTTATGCAGTATTCAGTTCTTTGTTTCCATGATAGATCACTAAATATGATGGTCTCCAATTCCATCCTATTTGCTGCAAAGTTCATAATTTTGTTCTTCTTTATGTCTGTGTAATGATCCATCATGTATATGTACCACATTTTCTTTATCCAGTCCACTTCTTTGGGCAGTGGGGTTGGTTCCATGCTTTTGCTATTGTGAATAGTGCAGCAATAAGCATGCATGTTCAGCTGTCTTTTTGGTAGAATGATTTATGTTCCTCCAGGTATATTCCCAGGAGAGGAATTGCTAGATTGTATGGAAGGTCAATTTTTAGTTCTAAATTTTAGGAATCTTCACACTGTTTTCCACAGAGGTTGAACTAGCATGCACTCCCACCAACTGTGTAGAAGCATTCCTTTTACTCTGTTCCCATGCCAGCATCTACTGTTTTTGGATTTATTAATGATGACCATGCTTATTGGAGTTAGGTAGTATCTCATTGCAGCTTTGATTTGCATTTCCCTGATGGTAATTGAGGCTGAGCATTTTTTTAATGTATCTGTTGGCTAGTGCTGTGCTTTTTGACTTCCCCAGGTACAGCTCTGGCAAACCCCAAAAAAGTATGCATTGTGCCCAGCAAAGTAATGGGAACTTAGTTGTCTCTACCTAGATTTCAAAGAATGCTTTGGAAAGCCAAAGAGCCCAGGCAGAGTACTGCCACAGAAAGCCCTCCACTAGGGCAATGCCCAGCAGAGCCTTAGGGACTGTGCTGCCCCATACATCCTGACTGGCATAGGCATCTGCATTGTATGTGAATTCCACTGGAGGAGCCACAGACATGTGACTCCATCCCAAGAAAGCTGCAGTGTGGACTGTGTCCAGGAAATCCATGAAGGCAGAGCCACCCAGAGCCTTAGGGACTTAATCTCTTTCAGGCAAAGGTTCAGGAGCAGGAGTGTAGCCCGGGTGTGTCCAGAAAACAGGATCTCTTCCCTGGTCAGTCTAGAGCACAGAGTATTGAGCTAAAAAAGATTATTTCCAAGCCTTAATGTTTAATGTTGTATACTTTGCTAAGTTTGGACTTTACTGGGGACTTACCCTTTTTGTCTTTCCTATCTCTCTTTTGGAATGGGAATGTTTATCTTATGCCTGTCACACCATCATAGTTTGGAAGCACATAACATAGCTAATTTCACATGTTCACAGCTAGAGAGCAAGTTGCCTCAGATTGAATTAGAGCTTCAGTCTCACCCATATCTGATCTATTACATATTTCAATGAAGAGTTTGAAGACCTAACCTCAATATGTACTTTGTAAAATGCATATTCTTCAGGATATTGATTGGAAGTGAATGGTTATCAGTTTTGTTGTGCCACCTTTGGCAAAATGACATATGCCCTTACTCAGTTTTCCAAGATACGATTTGGGTAAAAATTCCATATTTTGTCTGTCTTATACAAACCTCATAAAGGAAGATGAGCAATTGACCCATGGCATTATGGGCAAGCTGAGTATAGACATTCCAAGATCCTACCAAATTTGGTGTGACTATGGCGGAATGCAAAAGAATTTATTTTAAGTCACCTTTTACAATAATGAATTGATAACAGAAACGTGGGTAATTGCCAGTAGAAAGTCTTATGCTGCAAATCTTGCATTCTATCAAACATCTAGCCAAGATGTTTGCCTTACCCCCGACGCAGGAGGGTCACTTGAAATTGGAGTGTACTTTCCAATGGTTATGAAGTCCTTCTTTCACCTTCATTTAGCCTAGGTGGGCTCCTGCTATAAAGGTTTAAGCAAATATAGAGAAAAGGCAGAGACAAAATTGCTCAGTTCCCACAACCACAAATGACCTTCCAGTAATTACCTTAGTTAATATTATTAGTAATATGAGTCTACATTGTGCTTAAAATTAGTAGTGCCTACCCTTGCCCCCAAAAACATCAAGTTTAATGCTAAACAAAACAAAAGAAAAATAACAAATAAAACTTGAACTTGACCTATTAGGATAAGTAGAACATGATATAAGGTATTTTTTCTCATTGTCATATTTTAAAATGATAAAGAGCTATTCAATCACATAAAAAATCAGGAGTTGAAAGAGTGATATTAAGATATAACTGTTGATATATAACATAATTACATAACTAAGAAAACCATACTAGTAAAATTAAAATGTGATTTTAGTAAATAAACTGCTAAAAATAAACAAAACAATAACTCCTTTGAAAGTTAATAATAATCAGTTTAAAATATAATTAAACAAAAATCAAATCCAAAATATATGAAATTTTTTAATACAATGTGAAAAAAAAATGCCGATTAATATAAAAAGAGGATAAGTATTACATGGTCTTAGGTAGAAATATTTGTCAATTTTCTTCAAATTAGGTTGTATATTTTATATAACAGCAATCAAAATCACGAGTTTTTAATTTAAATGTTTATAAAATATATCCTGAAAAATACATGAATAAAAAATGCAATAAAGTTTTTAAAAATATGTGTAATGAGGCCACTAACTTTATCAAATATAAAAATGTAATTTAAACCAGATTGAAAAGCATAGTGAGAGTCCAAGAATAGACATCAATAAAACGATTAAACAGAACTGTCTCTATAAGTCAACAAAAGAGTTAAATATCTGAAAAAAGTAGCTTTTTGAATCCCTGAGCAAGGTTTTGGTTATACAAAAACAAAAACAAAACAAACAAAATGTTGAAAGGCAATTGAATATCTACTTGAGAACAAAAATAGAGAAAACAAATAGAAATCTAAGTCATATCTCATATAAGTATAAATTCCAAATGTTTTAAAGATGTGATACAAGTATTAGAAGAGATATTAAATTAATATTTTAATAATTTTGATGCTACAAACCTTCTAAGCACTCACCATGGTAGAATGCATAGAGTAAAATATTGATATATTTGATTAAATAAAAAATAAGCACATTGTGTTTGGCAAATACACAAGGAAAAATTAGGAAAAAACATACACTAAAGATATATATTTATAAAACATACTAGAAATGTTCTTAATAAAAAATTACTGGTTAGCATGGGTCTAAAAGTAGTTTTGAGAGTTTCTTGCAGAATCAACAAGAAGGTTTGAGAAGCAAGTGTGAATCAGAAGCAAGATGAAACAAGTCCAGCAGAGGTCCTGCACAAGAATGGCATCTTCTTACCAGGAGGTCAATGTGAAGCTTCTGGACTTTTTGCATTAATATAGCTATCTCAGTTATCTCTAAATGACTCTCTCTGTTAATGTCACATCCTCTAGATTCACTATCACTGGTAAAAACTTCTGACTGACTATCCTTAGTTCAGGTGATTCTGACATGCTTGCTGTAGTAGAATTGAGAGAGAATATAGTTTTTTCCATTTGGCTTCCAGAGTGGAAAGCAGGGTGGAATTTTTCCATATCAGAAAGGGCATTTGTTTGCTAAGTAACCCAAACAATTACTCTCTACTAAAAAGTTTACATTTCTTTTCACTTGAAAGCCTTTTGAGAATCAAATAAGGAAAACAGCCAAATTGAAAAAAAAAAATGGGGAAACGACATGAAAATGAATGTAGAAGTACAAATACAATGCCCAATAAGTCTACTATATGTCTGGCTTCTCTAGCAATCAAATTTGAAAATTATTGAAACAATTGAAATAAACAGAAGTAAATTGATTAGTCCAAATTATAAAATTTTGGAAGTATCCACTGTTGGTAAAAACATGAAGAAATGGACACTGATGCAGTGTTGATGGGACTATAAATTGATGGAACAATCTCAACTATATTTCTACCAGGACATAAAGTCCATGAGCGCTACCATTCTTTTCTATTTTGCTTATTGTCATAATCACAAGGTCTATAACAGTGCCTGGAACATTGTTAAGTTCTTAATGAATGTTGTTAAATAAACTAAAAAATCAATATTTAAATTCTATATCAGTCTTTTGCTGTATAATTTCAACTCCTAGAAATTTACTCAAAGGATGTAAACAAGTGTCTTACTTTGTTCTGTGTTATTATAACTGAGTGCCGCAGACTGGGTAGTTCATACATAACAGAAATTTATTTCTCACAATTCTAGGGGCCGGGAAGTGCAAGGTCAAGCTGCTGGCAGGTTTGATTGTCTGGTGAGGAATGCTGTGTCCTCACAATGCAGAAGGTAGGAGGGCAAACTACCAAACATGGTATGAAGGCTTCTTTATAGTCCCATTTATGAGGGAGGAGCTCTCATGGCTTAATCACCTCTTAAAGGTCCTACCTCTTAATACTTTCACATTGGCAACACCCAAGTTTTGGAGTGAATACATTAAAACCATAGCAACAAGTACGCAAAATAAAAATGTAAGCGTTTACAGTTTTTACTTTGTCAATAAGAGTAAAGTATGAGTAAAAATACATGTTCAATAATCAGTTGGTTAAATATACTATAGTCTCTACACATAGTGAAATATTATATAGTTTTAAAAATCTATATATTTATTAATATGAAACAATGTTCATGACACATTACTGTCTGCAAAAAAGGCAGCTTGCAAAATGTTATCCTATTTGATCTGATTTTTATTTTTTCAAAAGGAAGGAACATCTCTATAGGTGCATACTTGCATAGACAGAAGCCTGCTAATTATAAACATCAAAACAGTAACAGAGGTACATTATCTATTCTTTCTTGTCTCTTTCCTACCTGAATAATTTAGTCCAAAAGTTATTCATTGGGATCTCTAAGAGCAAGGGGACCAGAGTGGACACTGTTGCCTTCTGTGGTGGCAATCCCTTCACAATGCTAATTTCCACTCTTGACTACTACTTCTTGTTTTTTTCAGGTTTATTTATTCTAGTTTCCTGATCCCCCAAACCCTTTGTGATATATAATATACAATGATTGTTCTACTTTTTACTGCCTGACATCTCTGCCTCCCCCAAATATTCTTCCTTCCTTCCTTATCAGTTTAGAGTCTATGGTCAATTATTTAATCACTACCTTATATATACCTTCAGCTTGCTCTTTTCTCCCTCTCTTGGCTACTATTCTTTCTTCTTGGGAAACACTAGACAAAAACAAATCAAATAAGTTATATTATGTTAGGTAATAATAACAGCTATGGAGAAAAATAAAGTCTGGTTGCAATTTTATATAGATCTTTTATGGATTACTGGCATTTTAGAAAAAGCCTGAAGAAATTAAGGGAGCAAGTTAAACAAATATTTGAGTGAAGAGCATTTCAAGGTTAAGAAAATGCAAGAGCGAAGATTTGGGGCAGTTGTGTGCCCGGTGTTTTCAAGGATAGCATTGTGACTGAAATAGGGTAATGGTTTTAATGCAGGCATAGTTAACATATTTGGAATGCAGAGCTACCAGTACAGTCAATTACAGAAACAATAAGAAATTACACAAATCACAGATATAATATTCTAAGAAATGCTTAAATCTAGTTAGTAATGTCCATTATTTATAAAGTCCCTGTGACCTTAAAAGGTTGAGAGATGGTAATCAAAACTCATAACCAGATACCTGTAGCCTTCGGCTCTTAGCTTACGGCTTGTTTAATCATCATTGTAAAATCATATAAAGCTTCTTGTCGGAGGCAAGCCTTTGCCCTTTTTCTTAATACACCCATACTTTCCTTGAGTGTGCCCTCTTTCTAATAAATTCATTCCTAAATTATACTTTGGACTCACTCTGAAATTCTTTTCTGTGGTGAAGTCAAAGAACCAACAAAGTAACACACTGCATCCCACCTGGCATCAGTTTGGGGGGTGGGAAGAGGACAACAGTAAAAGATAATCTCAGATGTGTACAGCTGGCCACACATAAAAAGCTTAAACTTATCCCCTAAAATCCTAACCACTTATAAAATTTTGGCACATTTTCTTCTAATTTTATTTCTTATGTAAGTGTTTTACATAGTTGAGATTATATCACCTTATATTCTTGCATTAAGCCTTCTAAAATATTACCCACTTTAGCATTTACATTTCCCAATAGCATAACACTTCCAACATATTTTAAATTATTGCATAGCATATTATCATATATACATATGCAATTTCATTAGTACATACTTATCATTGAGGTTCTCTATAGGTAGAGAGAAGGTAAAGAAACATAAGCTAATGATTCTGCAAATCAGCATCAGACCTCTTTATTCTGACTCTTTCTGGACTCTGTGGAACAGTTCTTGCCTTGGTTGTAAGACTGTCCACATTCCTTCTTTTTTTTTTTAACTAGCCCAAACCAGAATCCATATCTGTTTTTATGTTTTTGAGGCTGAAGCCTCTGCGGTTCTTAGATATGATCTCTTTAAAAACACATCACTCCACTTCTGCAGACCTATTTCTTATAGGTAAAATAAAGGAGTTATGTTTTATAATTGTTATATATTAATGTAGTACTTCACAAGTGAATGCTAAAAAGTACATCAGCACATAGCCAACTTTTAATTTTTCAATAGTGAAATGCCAATATGGGATATTTGGAGTAAAATAGAAAACAAATACATGGTTTTTATAACTTACAAATATGTTAACTCACTTAAACAGTGGGAAAAATATGTTATAATGAGGACCTTATTTTTTCATAATGACTCAAGAATCTTAAAGGGAATGCATGGGGTCCTTTGGATCACATAGTGGGAAGATGGCTGGATATTCTTTGAATAGTAGGAAACCCAGAAAGAGAAGCACAGAATAAAGATCGATAGGGAATACTTTAAGCAGATGCTTAATATCTTCCTTTTGGGGAGAATTCTTGAGATTATCCCACTATAGGCTATGGGAGTAAGAGAGAGAATGGGTAATTGGGATGGTTCTGATGTAGCTGGAAAACTCCTTGTCTTTAGCAAAAAGCCCTGTTGAGGACACCAAACACTGGTTTTCACCCATAAAGGGCCCTCTATGCCAGCATTTTTCACACTGCCTTATTGAATCAGGATTTTGGAACATGACGTGGATCTTCATCCCAAAAGTGATCAGAAGTTCTGCATCATCAGATCAGTCTTTATTAAATATTAGCTATGTATCAGATAAGATGCTAAAAAACTTCTTTCTGGTTCTTAAGAGTGCTTTAGCAAGATAAAACAGTTACTGCTACTTGATTTTTAAATGGCTAGGGATATTAATGCTATACTTGCCGTTCTTTAAATAGCATAACTAACACAGCAGAATTTTTCCTCACAATTATCTGCCTCCTGCTATCTTTTTATTGTGTGTGTGTATGTGTGTGTGATGGTGTTTGAAAAGCACAATGCTATGAATATACAGTCTTTGTTCACTACAAACTTTAATTCTGAAAATGAAACCTCAAGGAGAAGAAACATTTGAAACCCAGATAAATTACCATTTTGTCTTTCAAGCTTATGGAAAACTGTCCTCCCTAAATCTTACCCAATGCATCCAGATTATGGCATCCGGTGGAGCTGCCTAATCACACAGTAGGAAAGATACGCTAATGGAAGTCAGAAGTAGGGTATTGAATGGACTAATGGAAGCTTTTTAAGAATTCCAAGTACTCTTCATATTAGAACCTTTGTCATAAAGGTGACAATATTAACAATAATAATCCTCTCTAACAAAAGACTAACATCAAGTCTGGCTCCATAAGAGCCACTGGTTTCCTTGTGCTCTGTCCATGCACGCCCTCATTTCCATTTCTAGTCCTGAGTACATATTGTTCAATTTAATAACCTAAATTTTCACGAGTAAAACAGATCTTCAGAATGAATTCAGTAATTAGCTTCCCCATTAGGGGGCTCATTTAATTTCAAAGCTAATGCTATCCACGTTTCCGTTTCTAATTAATCCAAATATAGAAATGCTATAGTAACCAGACAACATGTTCTTTGAGGAGCTGAAGCTATGACATTGTCATGGCGTCAGCAAACTTTCATTAGAGATGTGATATTAGAATACAATTTAAAACAAGTGGGACATTCTTTCATCTCTTTTCTTGATTTTTGTTTTGTTTTGTGATTTAAAAACATCTGGGAAATACACAACCTCTTCTAATCTGATTTCTTGAGACTTTTTTAACCATTTGTAAACAAGAAAGAGGTTTTCTTAAGATTTAGAATAGGAGACTACAGGTTGAGATTATTTTGAGGTCAATTTCCAGAAATTTAAGGCTGTTATGGAAAGTTTCCTTGCTAAATATTAAAAATAAATATATACTCACCTGATGGCATAAAGTAGCAGATTCCATTATGTTAGAGGATTTGGCATATGTGAAATTATGTAATGCTAGAGTTATACCTTTAGTTTTTCTAGCAATGTATATAGACATATATCATTTACATATCTTTTCTTACATATATGCATATTTGAAGTATATCTAATGATTCTTTCATTAAAAATATTGTTAAACGAACTATGATATTGGCCTTCTCCCTCTCCAGCAGAAAGAAAAGTTATTTAATGTGGTTAACTCTGCAAAAGTCACATTTTCAAATTACACTGTCAGGATTTTTCTATAGGAAGAGTAGAATTAGAAATTTATCAGTAGATCAGTATATAAAATATAGTCATATTTGTTATGTTATATGCGTTCATACTAATGTAAGAAGCAAAATAAGATAAATGATTAATTGATTGGTTAGTTGAAGGAGAGTCAAAGTCATTCTAACCATTTGGTGGTCAACCTGGCAGACTTTGTCCAGAAAAAGTCTGATCAATTCACAGAAACAAAAAGCTTGAGACAACCCAAAGAAAATCGTAGGAACTTCTGATCAAAAGAAATCACAAACAGAGAAAATGAAAAGAAGCAATCAGTGAAAGATCCAAGACCCTACTGCCATGAAAATGAGTACTACCGAGTACAATGAGATAAATTGGATCCTCCCTGAGTAGTTGGAATCATGATTAGGACGGCTTTCTAAGAATGATTTTTAAATGGTTAGGATGAGGTTTTCAAGTGAGAATTACACATTAACGGTTTTTAAAACCTTCAAAAAAATTGGTCAAGCTGTAAGGATGTTTGACCTCTGCTTCCTAGAACCAAATCAAAGACAGGCCGTTTCTTAAGAACAGAGCACCACCTTGTGTTGGTAAGTCATTACACCTCCTTGGGACACCTAGGGGAGGCCCTTTCCATCTTATTAAAGTGAGAGCATGTCAGTAATGCCACTGAGTACAACAGACAAGTGTAATAGCATCTCAGTCATTTAAAACTCTTTCCCTTATGTAGAAGCTGTGTTTATTTTTTCAAGAAATATAGAGAAAACACTATAGGGAAATGAAGAATCAGACAAAAAATATTTTTGTACCTTTTAATGTAAATGATGTTATCTCAGGAAATAATTCTGTAAGGTAAATTCATAACTGTGACCCCAAGTTAATGTGGTATTTAACACATTACACTCATTGTTTCTTGACTAGAATTAGGTTAAGTATCAAATCTCAATAAAGCAATTTTGAGTTTAAAATAATTTATAAGTCCATTATTTCCAGGGTATTCAATAAGTAAGAATTATTTATAAACCATAAAATATCAACAATCTTAAGATGAAAATCAAATCACCTTCAATGTTTCTACTAAAAGCATAGGAACATTTATAAAGTAAAAAGGAGCATTAGTCAACAAGAATTACAAGCCCTTTACTTTCCTAGAATTATTGCTCTAAGGATTTTATTTTTTACATAAAAAGAAATGTGAAACCATTCCACTAATGCAAATGAAATTCTGCTCATTTTTTCAAAATTAGACTCAAATCTCAAGACATATAGTCTTACTGTAGTCACCAGTGTTCTTGTGGGACTTGGTTTTGTAAAATTAAAACTGTTTTGTATTAAAACATTTTTTGATCATGTCTCACCTCCCCAGCATTGGCTAGAGGGCCTTACTTCAATCTCTCTTTTTTTTTTATTCCTGAACTTTCTGGGACAGTTCTTGTCCTCTAGAACTTTCTGTGATGGTAGAAATGTTTTCTGTACTGTCCAATATAGTTGTCACTTGCCACATGTGGCTGGTGATTCAATTAAAATGTGGCTAGTGTAACTGAGGAACTGAATTTTTCATTTTAGTTAGTATAAACTTGCATTTAAATAGTCACGTGGTTAGTGGCTACCGTATGGACAGGATGCAACTATAAAAATGCCCTAGAAAAATATCTGTTGAAAGAATAAATAGCAAGTGATTTGAACATGATGTGTTAAATTATTTTCACCTTTTTAGTGCAGGAAATAACTATGACTCTCAGTTTCCAATTCACGTCTTACCTCAGATAAAACTTGAAAGTTCAGTAACTCATTCATACGAAAATTTTTATCATTTAAATTAGTGAGATAGTTTTGTTCCCTCTCATACTTACCTTCTGTCCTTTGTTCTCATATATCAAAAAAAAAAAGTTTTGCTTTTATATTCTGGGCATACTCTGAAAAGCAATATATTTAATTATTTGTTTCATTAGAATAACATCATAGAGTGTTTAAGCATATATATCTATTTAAGCAGACTTAAAATCTATATGAGCAGACTTAACATTCAGCACAATCTTGTCCAAATTTCCAAGTCAAGCCACAGTAGAACCCCTTATCTCATTATGTCCTTCTTTCCCTCCATCCTGACCAATGTCTTAGAATTATAGTATAGTATTCTAAAATACTTTTTTGGATGGCACCTTCAAGTGTATGTGCATGCATTAACATTTTGCATTCAACTCCCATATCAACAAATAGATATAATACCAGTATGTCAGTCACTTTGCCAGGTACTGGCAGATACACAGGCAGGCTCTATCCACATCCTTAAGGTTTGCAGTTTGTGGACCAAGAAGCACTAATTTTAACAGTTACCAATATATACTGAACACTTAATTCCTCCAAAAGTTTTATCAGGTACTATCATTTTATAAATGATACACTTAAGCCTTGGAGACAAATAACTTATTTAAAGTAATACTACAAAGCTGACACACAGAAAAGTCAGAATTTGAACTGAGGTCCTATTACTTGCTAGCCAGAAACTGATAACCATCATGCTACATTGAAATTTTTATAACTAATTATTATAAACAAAACATTATGAGTGCCCTAAGAGTTCAGTGAAAAATGTTGCTAGATGAAGATATTTTTCATGAATTTGAATATATCAAGTATCTATTTCTTTGTTTATCAGAGATGTGGATTCAAACGTAAAGGAAGGAGAGTTTTGTCTCGTAACCAGACAAACACATTCGTCAAGTAATATTTAATTTGAACTAGAGACTAATTATATAGCTCATTTTGTTGCCGTACAAGAATTCCTGATCATGCATTTTTATTCACTCATAGGCTTCTCTGAATTACTATTTGAATAAGATATTCCAAAACTTCATTAGACAGTGTTTTTTGCTTAATAACTAAGTATGAAACGGAAAACACATTTGTATTATCCCTGCAGAATAAGGTGGAAGAGCATATCACACTAAATTTTACTTGAGAAAGTGGATGTTTTTACATTTTATTTAATATGAAACACATATTCCTTAACTTTTAGAAGCTAGAAAATTCTACATTTTTAAATGAACTTTTTCTATTTATTTTGTTTTCTCTAGATGTGCAAACACAAAGCTTATATATCTGTTTTTTGAATTGTGATCACCTTTGTAGAAAAAAACATTATTTTCAAGCAAACGTAATCCAAAATTTTGATGTTAAATGTAAGAATTTGGTAATGGATTCAGTATAGCTTCCTGTCAAAATAGCTGCTTCTTGTTGTTTCAAACCTATTTTTCTGTGTTTCTTATATGAATATTTTTCTTCCTTCTGAGTGGAAACTAAATTTTAGTGAAAATTAAAATTTCTGGTAACATGTTTTTTTAAAAAAAATTTTATTTATCTTTTTTTATGATTCGACAAAGTTGAGTTTCATGGCTAGCCAGTTATAATGATAATGATACAGGTTTTTTTTACTACATCCAGAATTTTAATTGGTTCTTCAGTCATTTTTTTTCTATTTATTGGCAATCATTTACCTCATTAATCAATTTGTAAGTACATATTTTTTGAGTATTTACAGTATGTCCAGCAGTGCAGCAAGGAACATGAAAGAAGAGAGAAACATGGCTTACATCCTCACAGGATTTACAATTTTGCTTGGGTGCCAGAATTAACAAATATTATCAGTATTATTAAACAAAATAAAGGTGAAAATGATATTAAGTCAAAAAATGCAAAATAAATTCAAAGAAAAAAGTTAGTGTGGGCTTAGCATTCTGTTTACAACATTCTTGAAAAGGTATTGATTATTTCACTCCAATTTTACAGATGACGAAACTGACGAAACTGAATAGTTTCACGATGGAAATTTTCACCATGGAAATTTAACTCCAAAGCTTATCTTTTTTTCTGTTGCATCATCACGTTAAGGAAAACTGGAAGTGATACTCATGGTGGTTTTGCAAAAATGTGTTGGGTTGAAATAAACAGAGGGCAGGTATCAGCAATAGAAGCCTGGTGTGATCATGACCATGGGAGATGAGAAAGCGTGACTGATGAGCCAGAAGTATATGTTGTATTGTTAGATGAGTAAGACTTTGGGTGGGAAACAGAAAGTTTTGAAAGCCATACACCCTAAATAGCTGATTCTTTTTGTAATAGATTCCAGAACAGTGCAATTGCATATTTAAATAACATCTCAGAAAGATTTTTCTATAAGCTAAGAAAGAGGAGAGTGGGAACAAGTATTCACAATCAGGACAACTTGTCTGAAAGAACTTGTAGAGAAAATGTTGCATGGGACACAGGATTAGTACAAGAAACTTTTTTATTCTTCGAAACTCTGTACTTTTGGAGCGAGTGGTGTATATTTATTGTCTCTACTTAGGCATCCTCTACTTTTTCCTCAGCCAACTCAATGTGCCTCCCATAGCTACCATTTCCAACTGTGTCTCTCAGCAATAGAATAATTTGTAAGAGATCATTTATTTACCTGTTTATTGTAAATCTTCACAAGAATATAAGTGCCACGAAGAAAGAAAATGTATCTTGTTTATCTCAGTATTTCTTAAAACATGAATATGGCTTGGCACATAGTAGGTGCTCTAGGAGTGTGCTTTTGAATTTTGATTGACTTTTCTTTAAATCATTATAATGTCATTCAGGTTTTGTGTCTGGACATATTTGCATGGTTGGAATGGAAATAGATATTACACTATGTGTAACAAAAGTGCTCATGGGAGAATTGCATACTGGAGTGTAACTAAGTTTAAAATGATAGTGGCCTAATTCCAATTACTCAGAAGCTGATTAGTTTGCGAATTGTCCACAGACCCCCTGCTTCTCTTTCATCTGTCTGCTGCCAACTTTTGGCTAATTTCGTGCTCATTAACACTTCCTCTAGAGCTTGGGCAAGGCAAGGGTGTGACCTTTGATTCGTCCATTTTGCTGCTTATTAACGATTTGGGGGGTGATTTGGTGGAACGGAGATTGGAACTATGGGCAAAGATTAATATTTTATATTAGTATGCATAGGTTTTATTTACTGATATTGTTCTTCCCTTACCCATTTTAGAGATAAATGTGTAATGTGAATATAATATATATAATAGTCTCTTTCATCAGGAACTGACACAACCATACATATGGATTATGATGGAAGTAGATGTTTAAATCTAAAGGTTAAATTCAACACAACTGTCATGCCATGTTATAAATCTTATAGTGTATATCTTTTTTGTCTCTTAATAGTCAAGGAGTTAGACAACTTGTGCAATTTTATATATAAATATTTATTTTGATTAAGAAGAACTACACATATTTTAAGGAGGGCTATGCTACACATCCTATTTTAATGACAACTTGGCCACAAACCCATTTACAGGTAATTAATACACCAAGTTCCTTGATGAATTATAATGACTTGTAAAATAATGTGTAAATATAAATATTAATAGATTGAGTAGAAGTTATAGTTTTAGATGTGAGAAAACATCATAAAAACAAAACTAAGTTGTAGCTATAAAAACTCATTAAGATAATGTTGAGAGGCCTGTCAGGAACAGAAACGTCTAATAATATAAATACCTTGCTGCAGGACTCATGGGACTCAACATGTGCCCCACAGTTACATTTTCTAAAGAAACGCAGTAAAAATGCTCAACTATATAGACCTGACTAATTGTTTGATGAAATCTCTCCCTCATATGGTACAATTTATTATTCTATGATTCTGAATTTAGTTGGCATTTGTTATATAAAATAATCTATTATTTTAATTAGCACTAGTGTTATGTGATGAACAGATGTTAAAGATTATATAGGTACAGAGATCAAATTGTGTATAGGTACAGAGGTCAATCTTTTACTTATATTTTGGGGAAAATTGCAGACAGAAGTAAAAACATAATCTTATTATTCACCTTTTTTGAAAAATTAAATGAATTTATGCTCAAAATTTTGCTAGATGTACAGCAAAATAATATAGATGGAAATAAAGGGTATGGTTTGACTGAATGGAGAAAATTATAGAATATTTATGAAAATATTTTTCTTGCCTTTGATTTCAAAGCATCCTTTGAATTAGTTAAATGGACACTAATAAGCAAAATTACATCATTTATCCATTTGTACTTTTGGTGTATATTTCTCAGTATAACTCAAATATACTTGTCTCAAGCTACATTTTATCCAGTATGTTTTCTAGAATTATTAACTGCAGTCAGTGAAGTTCTTATTCATCAGATTATAAAGTCTCTTCAAAGTTTACATAAGACAAAGTGAGATATAAATAATTGCAAATGCAAATAAACAAATAGCTTTCCTAATGTTAGAATTCCTAATTTTTAAATTCATCAATGCTACTGCACTTCTCTCAGCTGCTTGCTCGTGTATTGGCATCATAAATCCTATATGTATATGAAATTCTGAAGGAAGAGATAAGTTCTTTCAGCACAATGTTTATTTTAGCAATGTCTTTTGACCATTTAAAAATCTGTCAGAAGTTCCAGGTCAAGATGGCGGCGACACAGGTGGAACTGTGAGATTCTCCGAATGCACCAAACCTACATTCTGCTGCACAGAAAGATTGTAAGATGGTGGGAAATAGGTTCCAGTAAGGAAGAACAGGAGATTACACAAATGAAGCAAAAGCAACCCCACCCTCCCTGAAAAACAGAATTAAAGAAGGGGAAGGAGAGGAGGAGAGAGAGAGAAATCTACACAAATGAAGAAAACCCAAAGGAAGAATATAGGTCTCTCCCAGACCCCTGGGAAGGCAGACACTGAGAAAACTGACCTCGGAATGCAAACAATGAAGAGCCCCCCAAATGACTGGTTTCAAACTACAAATCTAGATATCAAGACAATAATGGAAAGATTAAAAAGGATTGAGGAGAGTCAAGAAGAAACTAGGAAGGAGCTGATAAGTGAGATAAAAGCAATAAAGAATACTGTGAATGAAATAAATAACAGAATGACAAGCATGGAAAGCAGAATTAACCCAAGCAGAAGAAAGAATCTCAGAGCTTGAAGAGCAAAATATAGAACTAATCCAAATGTCAAAAACACAGAAAGCAAGCACAAAAAGGCAGAACAAAACCTTCAAGAGTTGAGCAATTACTTCAAGAGACCGAACCTCAGGGTAATTGGTCTCCCTGAAGCAGAAAGAGAGACAGAGTCCACACTGGAACAAGCCTTTCATGAGATAATTCAAGAAAACTTCCCCCATCTAATCAGGGATTAAAAAATTCAAACACAAGAGA
>CAUYQG010104857.1:0-18513 GCA_963574415.1 Tarsius wallacei | reverse complement strand
ACGCCCTGCTAATTTTTTGATTTATTGTAGAGATGAGGTCTCGCTTGCCCAGGCGGGTCTCGAACCCGCGGGCTCAGGCAATCCACTCACCTCAGCCTCCCAAAGGCGCGGGATTACAGGCTGAGCCACCGAGCCCGGCTTTTCTGAGCTTTTTATAGGTTCTGATATGAGCAGACTGCTCTCTATCGCTGCTAGAGAGAGGTCATTCTAGGATTACCACCATCATCAGTGTATGATTCTCTTTGACTCTGAACTCCCTGTTGTTAATATCATCTTTCTTGGTTTACTCCTTCGTTTTGGTGGAATATAGACTCTAATAACTTCCAGAAAAAAGATCTGTGAGAGAGAAATGTATGAATTCTTATATGTCTAGAACATTCTTTCTTCTACCCTCATACTTGATTGATGGTTTCTTTGGATATTTATGACTAGGCTGTAAATCTTTTTAAAAATAATCTTGAAAAAGACTTTTATATACTGTGTCCTAGATTTCAGTGTTGCTTATGAAAACTTGGAGAGCATCCTCCTTCCTTAATTTTTACATTTGACCTATTTTTTTTTTCCTATTTGGAAGCTGTTGACCAAACATCATTGTTTTAACACCTTTCCCCTGCTTTTTTTTTTTTTTTTTTAATGGTAACTTCTGCACTGATTTGTAAATTGCTTGGAAATTCTGTGGTGTCAACTACGTTGATATTGGCCTTCTTCACTGGTAGCTTAGGATTTAGTTTTCTCAGACCAGTAATTATTTCTTGTTCAGTGATTTTCTAGCTTCAAATATTCTCTCCTATTGTTCCCTTTCTTGTGGGTCTTTGCCTTAAGTTCTGTTTCAAAATTAATTTTTAAAAAGTGTATTTAATGAGCCATGTTTACCCAACAGTATCCTGCTTAAAAATTTTGAAATTGATATATAACATATATAGTAGAGTATATAAAGCACACATTTTAAGTTTACAGCTGGTTGTATTTTTACATCAATTTATTGAGATAAACATATTTCTGTGTAATCACTCAGTAAATGGAGATATATAACATTTCTGGTATCCTAGAAGGGGTTTGCATACGTCTCCATTATTAAGAACAATTTCCCATAGTAACCTCTTTTCTGACTTCTCTCATCATAAAATAATTTTGCTTGTTCTTTTATTTAGTATCAAAGTAGGCCAGGTGTGGTGGCTCACTCTTATAATCCCAGCACTTTGGGAGGCCAAAGGGAGAGGATTGCTTAAGCCCAGGAGTTCGGGACCAGCCTAGACAACATAGTGACACCTTGTCTCTACAAACAAATAAAAAAAATTAGCCAGATATGGCGGTGTGTGCCCGTAGTCCCAGCTACTCGAGAGGTTGAGGCAGAAATATCACTTGAGCCCAGCAGGTTGAGCCTATGCTAAGCCACGATCATGCCACTGTACTCCACCCTGAACAACAGAGTGAAGCCCCAACTCAAAATATATAAATATATTTATATATACGCAGCCATTGGGCACTCTTTAATTGTGTGAAAGATTTCTCAATGTTGTCGCATGTGTCAGCACTGGGCCGTGCTGGGGCTGGCTCACATAGCTGGCAGTCATGTGCGAAGGATGACTTAAAAAACCTCAAATTATTTATTAAAAAAGGTGACTTGTTACATGTTTAAACTTCAGTCACTTTCAAAGTACTCTCTGTTTGAGGCAATACACCTATTAAGACAGCTTTTCCACTGCTTAGAACAGTTTTTGAACTCGTCCATTTTGACACCTTTTAGTGCTTCTGTCGTTTTCTGTTTCACCTCTTCCACATGGGCAAAATGCTTCCTTTTGAGAACTTATCAGGGAAACAAAAAACAGTTGCTTGTGGCAAGATCGAGTGAATAGGGAGGGTGTGGCGTGGAAGTCACATACTGTTTTTGGTCAAAAACTGCTGGACACTCAGCGTAGTATTGGCAGATGCACTTGTAAATCACCCATCATGAAATGAGCAAATGCACTGAAAGAATCTCCAAAAAAAATTCAGTGGCACCAAACGCAGCCTCTCATAACAACTCTAGCTGGTATACCAATGCCGATGGGTTTCTAGAACACTTACCTAGTGGGGGAGCCTATGAGGTAGGCCTGCCCTCCAAAAAAATAATTCTATTTTTTAGGGGGTGTCCCTCATATATTTTGTGACTTCATGTTGATAACTTGAAATTGGCCATGGTGGGAATATTTACATGACAAAAGTCAGGAAATGCTACATGTTTACCAGCATACCATTGCAGTAGTTTATTCTTTTCTACTGCTGTATGGGTATTCCAGCGTAGGAAGATACTGTAAGTTATTTATTCTTGATCCTTTTGATGTACTCTTATTCCTAGTTTTTAGCTATTATGACTAAAGCTGGTATGAGCATTCTTGTTCACGTCTTTTAAAAATAAACGTATGTATTTATTTCTCTTGGATATGTACTTAGAAGTGTAACTGCTGGGTCATGGTGTGGGTGGTTATTTATCTCTAGGAGATACTGTCAAAGAGTTTCCCAGAGGAGTGGTACCAATTTATGCCTCACCAGCAACCCATTTGTTCCACATTCTTGTTAACACTTGGTATTGACAATCTTTTCAAATTTAGTTATTTTGCTGATTGTGTGATGGTATATCTTTGCGGTTTACGTTAATGTGGCTTTTCTTTTTGAGCAGTGATTTTGCATTCTTTTTTTTTTTTGAGTTGGAGTCTCACTCTGTCACCCTGACTGGAGTGTAGTAGCCGCTCCTGGCCACTGCAGGCTCGACCTCCTGGGCTCCGGCAATCCTTCCACCTCAGCCTTCCAAGTAGCTGGAACTACAGGTGTGCGCTACCACGCCTGGCTAATTTTTGATTTATTGTAGAGATGAGGTCTTGCCAAGTTGCCCAGGTAGGTCTCGAACCTGCTGGCTCAGGCAATTCACTCACCTCAGTCTCCCAAAGCGCTGGGATTACAGGCTGAGCCAAGGAGCCTGGCTTGCATTCTTTTTCATGTATTTGTTGGCCATTTGTTTGTCTTCTTTTATAACATATCTGGTCATATCTTTTGCCCAATTTTAAATAAAACAAACAAACAAACATATTCTATATATAAGCCCTTTGTTGGATATTTATGTTGTAGATAACTTTTTCACTCTGTGGCCTTTCTTTTCACTCTCTTGATGGTATCTTATGATGAACAGAAATTCTTAAGGTGAATTAAATCTAATTTGACTTTTTTTTAAATGCTTGGTGGCCTTTGTGTAAAGATATTTTCCTAACTTTTTTTCAAAAGTTCTTGTATGGTTTTGCCATTTCTATTTATGTCTATAATAAACTCAAATTAATTTTTGAGTATGACATAAAGTAGGTATCAAGATTTATTTTTTTCTCTTTCTAATTTGTTTTATTTTATTTTGAAGATGTGGAATACCAGTAAGAATTTGGTACATAAGTGGTCTGGGTACAGGTGACGTTTGGGCCTCCCATTGGACCTCGCTTCACCTGGATTAGCATTAGGCACACTTATTGATTTTATGTGCCTCCCCGACAGTGTCCCACTATGGCCAATCCCTTTCTTGTAGTGTTATGATAGGTGTTTCTCACTTATGAGTGAGAACATGTGGTACTCAGTTCTTTGTTTCTGTGACAGATCACTGAGGATGATAGACTCTAAATTCATCCAAGTTGCTGTGAAGTCCATAGTTTTTTCCTTCTTTATGACTGTGTAATATTTCATCATGTATATGTACCATGTTTTTTTATCCAGTCCAGTTTTGATGGGCAGCACGATCAGTTCCATGTTTTTGCTGTTGTGAATAGTGCTGCAATAAACATGTGTGCACAAGTATCTTTTTTGCAGAATGATTTGAGTTCCTCCGGGTATATTCCCAGAAAGGGGATTGCTGAGTCATATGGAAAGCTGATTTTTAGATCTTTTAGAAATCACCAAACTGTTTTCCATAGAGGTTGAGCTAGTTTGTATTCCCACCAACAGTGTAGAAGTATTCCCTTTTCTCTACACCCTTGCCAGCATCTGTTGTTTTTTGTTTTATTAATGATGGCCGTTCTTGCTGGAGTTAGGTGGTATCTCAGTATGGTTTTGATTTGCATTTCTCTGATGATTAGTGGGGCTGAGCATTTTTTCATGTTTCTGTTGGCTTCCCGTATATCTTCTTTTGAGAAACATCTATTCATGTCTTTTGCCCACTTTTTGATGAGGCTGTTTGTTTTTATCCTTTAGGCATGTTTGAGTTTCTTGTGGATCCTGGATGTTAGTTAGACCTTTGTCAGATATGCAGTTGGCAAATATTTTTTTCCAATTCCGTGTGCTGTCTCCCCACTCTCATGATGGTTTCTTTTGCTTTGCAGAAGCTTTTCAGTCTGATGAGGTCCTATTTGTCTATCTCATCTCTTATGGCATGGGCTTTTGAGGTTTTGTCAAGAATTGGTTGCCCATTCCGATTTCCATAAGGGTGTCTTCTGCATTTTCTAAGATTCTTAACGTTTGAGGTTTTACATTTAGGTCTTTGATAAATTTAGAATTGAGTTTTGTGTATGGTGATGGATAGGGGTCATGTTTCATTCTTTTGCTTATAGTCAGCCAGTTTTCCCAGCATCATTTAATGAATAGGTTCTCTTCTCCCCAGTGGTTGTTGGGGGCTTTGTTGAAGATGAGTTGGTTGAGAAAATGAGGTTTGCTTCTGGATTCTTCATCCTCTTCCATTGGTCTACATGCCTGTTCTTTTACCAATATCAGGCTTTTTTGATTATTGTTGCCTTATAATAAAGTTTGATGTCTGGAAATGTGATACCTCTCACTTTGTTTCTTTTGCTGAGGATTGTTTTGGCTATTCATGGTCATTTTTGTCTCCATATGAATTTCTGTATTGTCATTTCCAGGTTTGAGAAGAATGATGTTGTCAATTTAATGGTTATTGTGTTGAATCTGTAGATTACCTTTGGTAAGATGGACATCTTAATGATGTTAATTCTTCCAATCCATGGGCATGGGATATTTTTCCATTTGTTTGTGTCTTCTTTGATTTATCTGAACAGTGTTTTGTCGTTTTTGTTGTAAAGGTCTTTCACTTCTCTGGTCTGAAAGATGCCAAGGTATTTCATTTTTTTTTTTTTTTGGTGGCTATTGTGAACATGATTATACTTTTTATTTGGTTCTCTGCCTATTTATTGTTGGTGTATAAAAGTGTGACACTGTCTTTTGCACATTGATTTTTTTTTTTTTTTTTTGGAGTTGGCGTCTCAGTCTGTCACCCAGACTGGAGTGTAGTGGCCGCTTCCGGCCACCGCAGCCTCGGCCTGCTGGGCTCCGCGATCCTTCCACCTCAGCCTTCCGAGTAGCCTGAACTGCAGGCGTGCACTACCACGCCCAGCTAATTTTTTTGATTTATTGTAGAGATGAGGTTTCGCCTGCCCAGGTGGGTCTCAAACCCGCGGGCTCAGGCAATCCGCTCACCTCAGCCTCCCAAGGCGCGGGATTACAGGCTGAGCCACCGAGCCCGGCTACATTGATTTTATACCCTGAGACTTTGCCAAAGTCCTTTATCAGTTCAAGGAGGTTTTTGACAAATTCCCTTGGATTGTCCAGGTATAGGATCATATTGTTCACATAGAGGGATAGCTTAACTTCCCCTTTTCCTGTTTGGGTTCTCTTGATATCCTTCTCTTGTCTGATTGCTCTAGCTAGGATTTCTAACACTATGTTGAACAGGAGGGGTGAGAGTGGGCAACTTTGTCTTGTTCTAGTTTTCAGGAGAAATGCTTCCACTTTCTGCCCATTTAGTAATATGTTGGCTGTGGGTTTATTGTAGATGGCTTTTATTATTTTGAGATATGTTCCTTCTATACCTAGGTGTTCAAGTGTTTTTAATCAAGAAGGGAGGATGGATTGTATCACAAGCTTTCTCTGCATCTAATGATATAATCATATGATTCTTGTTTTTACATCTGTTGATGTATTTAATTACATTTATGGTCTTGCAGATGTTAAACCAACTCTGCATTCCAGGAATGAGGCCTACTTGGTCATGGTGGTTGATTTTTGAGATGTGTTGTTGGATCTGGTTTGCTAGAATCTTGTTGAGAATTTTTGCCTCTATGTTCATCAGGAATATTGACCTGTAGTTCAATATCCCTGTCTTTGATGGGTCTTTGCCTGGTTTGGGTATCTGTGATGTTAGCTTCATAAATTGATTTGGGGAGAGTTCCTTCTTTCTCAATTGCCTGGAATACTTTCAGTAGGATTGGTATCAGTTCCTCCTTGTATGTCTTGTAGAATTCCACTGAAAAGCTGTCTGTCCAGAGGTTTTTTTGTTTTTGTTTTTGTAGGTAGTATTCTTATGACAAAGTCAGTTTCCTGGGTTGTTATCAGTCTATTTAAGGTCTCTATTTCTTCTTGTTTCAATCTTGGGAGGTTGTGTGATGTCAGAAAGTCTTCTGTTTTGTTTAGGTTTTCAAATTTGCTTTCACATAGGTGTGCATAGTAATCTCTGATAATCTTTTGTATTTCTTTGGGGTCAGTTGTGACTTGATCTTTTCATTTCTGATTGTGTTTATTTGGACTTTTTCTCTCTTTTTCTTGGTGAATCTGGCTAGTGGTTCATCAATCTTGTTTACCCTTGAAAGAATCACTTTTGTGTTTTGTTGATTTTTCTATGGTATTTTTGTCTTCTATGTTCCACTTTTACTTTGGTAATCTGGATTCTTCTGCTGAAGTTAGGGTTTTGGTGGTCTTGTCTTTCCAGCGCCCTTAGGCAATTTATTGGGCTGTTGACTTGTGATCTTTCTATGAGATATAAATTCCTCTCTCAGTACTGCCTTCATGGCATCCTGTGGGTTTTGATAAGATGTGTCTTTGTTTTCATTTGTTTCCAGGAAAACTTTAATTTCTGTGTTGACCCAGGAGTTGTTCAGCATGATGCTGTTTAGTGTCTATGTCTTTGTGTGTTTTGGGGGGAATTTGTTGGTGGCAAGTAGGATATTTTTATCCCACTGTGATCTGAAAAGGTACATGGTAGTATTTAAACTTATGGTATTTGTTTATGCTTGGTTTATGGCCAAGAATGTGGTTGATCCTGGAGTATGTTCCATGTGGTGATGAGTAGAATGTATATTCTGTGGTTGTTGGGTGGAGTGTTCTGTAGGCTATCTATTAAGTTCATTTGGTCAACCATCAAGTTAAGGTTCCAGATCTCCTTACTGATTTTTTGTCTCAATGATTTATCTAGGGTTGATAGTGTATTTAAGTCCCCAGTTATGATAATATTAGAGTCATTATCCTTTTTTAGTTTACATAGTAGCTACTTTATAAATCCTGGTGCTCCTGTGTTGGGTGCCTGTATATATTTAGGATCAATACTTCTTGTTGATAGATTGAGCCTTTTATCATTATGTAGTGCCTTTCTGTATTTTTTAATTTTTTGATAGCTTGAAGGTTGTTTGTCTGATATTAAAATTGTGACTCCTGCTCCTTTTGTTTTGTGTTTGCCTGGAAGTTTGTTTTCCATAATTTAACTTGGAGACTGTGGGTATCCTTTGTAGTGAGATATGTTTTCGGGGTAGTCAACATATTGTTGGGTCATGTTTTTATTTTTTAAATCCAGTTTGCTATTCTGTGTCTTTTCAGTGCTGCATTTAGTCCATTCACTTTCAGGCAGACTATCAATATGTGAGAGTTTATCCCTGTCATGAGGCTCTTATAAAGTTTTTTTTGCTTGTTTTCTTTTAACTTTTGGGTTGATGTATATGTGTGTTTTAAAGTTTGCAGTCACAATGTATGCTCTGTTGATTCTGTGTTTTTCTGTTAGGCTGGGAAGTGCATGGTCATTCTTTTTTTCTTCTATCTTCTATGCTTAATACCTTCTTAAGCGTCTCCTGTAGAGGTGGTCTGGAAACAGCATAATCTCTTAGAGATTGGATGTGTGTTTAAATTCACCATTGCTGATGAAGCTTAGCTTAGTTTGGTAGGAAATTCTTGGTTGGAATTGTTTATCTTTGAGAACTTTGAAGACTAGAGTACAGTCTCTTCTAGCTTGTAGTGTTTCTATAGGTAAGTTTGTTGCTATTCTAATTGGTCTTCCCCAGTAGGTAGTCTGACCTTTCTCTCTTGCTGCCTTTAGGATCTTTTTCTTTTATACCTACTTTGTGAAAGCAAATTACTATGTGTCTGGGAGTTGGTCTTCTCATTTTATGCTTTGCAGGGGTTCTCTGAATCTCTTGCATTTCGATGGTCATGTCTCTGATGAGAAAAGTTTTCTTGGATAACCTCATGGAATGTTTGTTCCAAGGTGTTCTTTGTCTCTCTTTCTGCCTCAGGAATGCCAGTCAGGCATAAGTTTGACTTCTTTATAAATTGCAAAACTCTTGGAAGCTTTGTTCTGTCTTTTTAAACTTCTTTTCTCTGTTTTTAACCATTTAAGTTAGTTCCATATTTCGATCTTCAAACCCTGAGATTCTTTCTTCTGCTTGGTTAATTCTTCTTTCCAAGTTCATTAGTTTGTTATTTATTTTGTTAATTGTGCTCCTTATTGTCATCATCTCTGTTATCCACTCTTTCATTTTTCTTGCCTATCATGATTTTTATTCACTATCTCCATCAATACCTTGATGTCTGGATTTGTGGTCTGAAACCAGTCATTCTGGGTGCTCTTCATTGTTTGAGTTCCAAAGTCTGTATTCTCAGGCACTGGCTTTCCAGAGGTCTGGGGGGGTACTTATGTTCTTCCACTGATTCTTCTTCATTTGTAATGGATTCTCCCTTTTTTCCCTCTTTAATTCTGTTGCTTAGTGAGGGAGGGATAGTTTTCACTTCCATTTGCTCAATCCCCTACTCTTCCTTAGGCAGAGACTCTGGATTTGTTCAATTTTGAAGCTGGGTTGGGAGTGGGGGGGCTGTATTGTCTTTTTCAGTTTTGAGATTTTATTAAGGTATAATGGGAGGAGCTAAGGTTCAGAAGCTATTTGCAGATTGCAGTATCTGCTGACTGGGGTGTGGGTCCCCTGGAACCCATTTCCCATCTCCTTATACTATGTCCATGTGGTGGGAGTGTATGTATACTCCTTGAAACCAAAATGGGATAAGAGAAAGGAAAAGAGTAGACAGAGAGAGAAAGAAGGAAGAAGAAAGGAAGATAACGTGAAAGAAGAAAAAGGAAAACAAACAGCAAGAAAACTAACGGATAACACAACAAAACACAAACAACAACAACAACAAAAAGAAGATACACTCACCCTCATATATACCCATATGCAAAAAAAAAAAAAAAAAAAAGAGGGAGAAAAAAAGGACTCAAAACTTGTATGAGTTTTGTCTCCCTCTTGCTCCCTCTTGTGGCTGCTTCTGGAACTTAAGGTTCCTTTTTTACTGGCGTGTCCCAAGCACTCCACTTTTGGCTTGCTGTGGGAAAGAGCGGACTTCAGTCTCTAGACCCTTCCCTTTGCTCTCTGCCCAGGTTATTCAGGCTGCTCTCCACGTGGGTCAGATTCCTGATAGACTGTTGGGGGAAGGGGGCTAGATCAGATCAAGACTCATCCCTGTTCAACTGCTGCTAGGTCTACCAGTCTGACTGCATGCATCAGAATGGACCAGTGTGGAGGGTGGGGCATCTGGGTTTCCAAGCTGGCTGCTGTCTCCAGGTATTGCGCACCTGGAGTATCCTCCCTGGAAAATGATGATTGATCCCAGAGGGGTTCAGAGATCACTCCTCAGTCTCAGGATACAGGTTTCTCAGGACTGGGCAAGCCAAAAGACATCCTAGGATGCAGGCTTCTCAGTAATGGGCGAGCCAAAGGATGTCTCTGCCCAGGTTCTGGGACAGAGAGTATGGTGCCAGCTGGTGTCTCTCCTCCAGTTGGACTCAGCTCCAGACCTCTTTCCTGCACTTTCTTCATAGTTTCTACTGCCAGTGCCTGACCTGTTGTCACAGTTGGTGGTGTCGGCCTGGTGCCAGGTGCCAAGAGGTGGCCGATCATTGCTGCTTTTTCCCAAAAGATGCCCCAAGAATGGCAGATGTTCCTGGTGTGGGGGGTGCCAAATTCAGAGAATGGTAAGTTGCAGCCACTTCTTCCAGGGAGCCCTGGGTGTGTGTTCCCGTGTCTCCTCCCCGTTGAACATTTGCTCATCCACTTGCAATCCACATACAGGCAGATTTGTTCTTATGCACACTTGCCTATGCAAAGACACACACTGTGTCTGTCACCATCTTGCCCCTCCCTCTATTTTTTTTTTTCATACAAATATCTAATTGCTACAGCATCATTTGCTAAAATTATCTATTTTTCCCTCATGGCTTCTCAGTGGCAACTTTTCTGTAAATCATTTGACTATATGTGTGTGCATCTGAATATAACATGCTTTTCTGTTCCAGTGATCTAATATCATACTGTCTTAACCTTTATAAACTTTATAATAGGTTCTGAAATCTCGTAATATTATTCCTTCACTTCAAGATTGTCCTAGGCCCTTTAAATTTTTATACAAATTTTAGATTCATTTGTCAATTAAAAAAATTTCTACTAGGATTGGGTTTTAGATTTCATTGAATCTGTAGATAAATTCTGGAAGAATTAAAATCCTAACCACCTTGAGTTCTTCCAATTCATTAACATGTTGAGTTCCTCAATTTATTTAGGTCTTTTAAAATTTTTCCTTAATGTCTTGTAGTTTTTGACGATCACATCTTTTGTTAGATCAATTTCTAGTTGTTTGACTTTTTAAAATGAGGTTGTATTTTTAAAAATTAATTTTCAGTTGCTTTTTAGGTCATAGAAATACCATTAATTTTTGTGAATTTTTATTACTAATGACCCTCTCAATTCACTTTTATGAATTTTCTAATAGTTTTTCAGATTATTTTGGATTTTTCATGGATATAATCATATTAGTTGAAAATAAAGACTGTTTTTTTCTCTTTTCCAATAATTATGCCTTTTATTTCTTTTGCTTTTGCTTTCCTATTCAGCACAATTTTGAGAACATGTTATGATGCACATTCTTGTCCTTAAAATATTATTGATTGTCGCCACTGAGGGACAATGCTACCGGGGCCCAGTGGGTAGAAGTTAGGGATACTGTCAAACTTCCTACATTACCCTGGCAATACTCCCTCGACAAAGGATTATTCAACCCAAAATATCAAGAATGCTGAGGCTGGGAAACCTGCATGTATGTGAGGGAAAGCAGATGAACAGCTCATGGGTCTTAGAGCCTGGCTGCTAATATTTGTAACATTGGCCCTGAATCATTAGGAAAACATGAGATTATGATCAGCACACTCTAACATGCAAAACATTCTAGAAATATTTATATAAATATGGTTAAGATTTGTAACAATTTGGAACTTAAATATGTGTTCCAATTGTCTAAAACATTAACTTATGTGGCAGAGCTCATTTCCAAATAGTGCCAAGTGAATGGAGTGCTACAGAAAGGCGAAACCTCTCTTACAATTTTTATATTGTTCAATAATAATTTACAGAACATTTCTGGCTTACTAGGTTGCTATTTGCACAAGGAGATTATTTTTTAAAAAAGTTTCTAAAACAAACTGCGGTTTGGACTTCAGGGGCCCAGTGAACGTTTTTCCTCCCTACAGAGACTTCACACAATAGTCAGCTTGACCTCCACAGCATCTGGCTATCAGCTGGGAGCTCATTCTGAAAGATTCCTCCTCCTGCAGACCTATGATCTTTTTCATCTTCAGAGTCAGGGCACAGTCGGTTGAGGCATGAAAGGACCAACTAAATGTGGTGTAACTGCAGCAGGAATTTGCCTGGTTCGGGTGGGTATGGGGAAGAAGGGTGACAGGGAAGGGGGGCAGAAATTACAGAAAGCATAAACTGTGCTGAAAATAAAATGAATAAGCAACAACATCTGGAAATTTATTGAAAAAAGCCCACAGCTAAAAGTGCATCTGGGGGAGAGGAAACAGGAAGCAAATTGCCATAGATCTGAAAGATCAGGAGCCTAGGGAAAGTTCTGTTAAAAAAAAAAAAAAAAGAAAGACCCCTGTGCCCTGTACCCTGTACCCCGGTGACATGCACTAGGAAGCATACAAACTTGGCTTGGCTTCCTGACCCCAAAATCTCTATTTGTATTTAATCATACTTTCTGAGCCATAAACTATGTGCAAGACGGAAGCCCAGGAGAGCCAGAAATGGTGGTCAGGAAAGATGGCACTCCTGAAAACACAAAAAGGACCAGAGTTGAGTGGAGATGATCTCTGTAATTGGCAGGCAATTTATTGGGTAGAAAAAGCGAATTTTATTGCCCCTTTGATCCTTGCATTCGTGTCTTCACATTCCACTCATCTCCTCAATGAAATGTCTTCTATGGTCTTGGGTTATGACATCACCAAATTGTTCACACGACACTGACTTGTGATGTGGCATAAAAGAACATCTTTCTCAGTGTATTCATAACTTAGCACTGAATAATAGCCACATCAGCACTGCTGGTCGTAAATCATGCTGTTATCACACTCTCCGATCATTTAGAGCCAATTGCAATTTTCTCTATCCATCTACACGATGAAGAGAGCCTAGCATTGTCCACTTGTCTCTGGTGTCCTCATTTAAGTCATAGAAGAATTAATGGGTAGTGCAATCTTGAGATACAAAATGAATCTGTCATATCAAATCTCCAGTGGTGCTGAGGTGAAGACCACCAAAGTTGAAGTCTGGTATTTCTTTTAGAGACTCAAAATCAGATCGGAATGCCTTTCATTGTTAGCACCATGGTTTAGAGCTATTTGTCAAGAACCTGGTCATATTACTCAGAAAGCACATAGATTTCTTCCTGTTAGAGTTTTTTGGTTCATCCTTGTTTTCAATATCTCTTCCGTTTAGTTCTTTTGGGAGAGGAGTCTTGGCCTACTCAGTAACGCTGAGCCTTGCTTCTGAGATAAGGCACATTCAGGGTGATATGGCTGTAGGTGTCCACATTAATGCTGAACCTTGAAAAAACACTATTTTGTAGTCCATATTGTACTGATCTGTAGAGAGGAGGAAGGCAGAGAAATCATCTGTTTGTAAAGCATTTTTCCTATAAGGCCAAAATGACACAGCATACATAATGGCGTCTCTCCCAAATTTATATGTTAAAGTTCTAACCCACAGTCGCTTAGAATGTGACTGTATTTGGAGATAGGGTCTTCAAAGAGGCAAAATGAAGTTAGAATGAGTTAGGATGGCGTCTAATAAAATAGGACTGATGTTCTTAAAAGAAGAGATTAGGACGCAAATACACGCAGAAGGAAGACCTTGTGATGACATAGAGAGAAGGTAGTCACCTAAAAGCCAAGGGGAGAGGCTGCAGAGGAAATAAACCCTGCAGACACACCTTGAACTCTGACTTCTAGCCTCTAGAACTGTGATGTGAGAAATTCCTGTTGTTTCAGCCACTCAGTCCGTGGTACTTTGTTATGGCAGCCCTAGGAAACTAATATACTCACGTACGCTTCGATATATTTTTCTGGATGAATAAATACTTTCACTAAGTTTAAATGGACTATTGGACAAATGCTTTTTTAAATATGCATTCTGACATTTACGCAGAATCGTATGAAGGAAACAAAGAGACAATACCCAAAAAGCCCCTATACATTTTTTTCCACACATGAAATGTACAGACAACAGTGTGAATTCACTAACCATGATACTCGTGTTGTCTTCATTTGAGTTCCTACAGAATCAGACCCTCAGACAAGAATTGGAGTGTACCTAGATTATTTGGGAAGTGATTTTGGGTAAGTGAGATAAGAGGGTGGAGAAGTGAGGCAGAAAACTTGAGTTAAAAAGCAGGCTGTCTCCTCACTGGGATCACTCTCACTGGAAAGAGTGTAGATCACGCTTCAGAGCTGCTGCTCTTTGGGAGTTGAAAAGTCGGAATATTTATCCACCAAATCCATTTGTCATTTGGTTGAAAGCTGTACCTGTGAACTCCACTTCCCTAGTAGCCCTGCCTATCCTGCTCCACAGCCAGAGAGAGTCCTCAGGCAGGAAGTCTCAATTGCTTGCAGTAAGTTCTCATGCTTGCATTGGACAAGGAGAGCTTAGGAGATGTAGGCAGGGCGCTGATGTGCGTTGTGCATATCCTCTCTGTATGCTAGAGTTTCCTAGCAGGCAGCCTTCCCTCATTCTCAGCCCTCGTGATGCATATGGTATAGGTCCACCTGGTAGCTCTAACCATAGATCCATGACTTGGCCTGCTGAGTTGACCTGAGTTGGTGGTCAATCAGGCTGCTTCATCCCCACGATTTCAGTATTTGCTTCTCAAGCCCCAAGCCTGACCAACAGAGCCCTCCTTTCAGGACCTTTGTCTGCAAAGAGTTTCCCTCTTTACACTTGGATTTCTAGCTGCAAAGCTGATGAAGGTGAAAGCTGACAATAGCTTCCTCTAGCCCCAGGTGAGGAGAGTTGGCCAAAGCTGAAGTTGCCATACAGAAGAGCTGAGAAAGAGATGGCACACTGGACCAGGATGATGCTTTTTATAAAAACATATTTTTATTAATACATAGAATTTGTACATATTTATGGGGTAGATGTGATCTTTTGTTACATGCATAGTATGTGTGATGATCAAGTCAGGGTATTTAAGGTATCCATCACCTTGAGTATTTAAGATTTCTGTGTTGGGAGCATTTCAAGTCCTCTCTTTCAGTTGTTTTGAAATATGCAATGTGTTAGCTCTAGTCACTCTACTCGGCTATTGTACATTAGAACTTATTCCTTCAGCCGGGCTTGGTGGCTCAGCCTGTCATCCCGCGCCTTGGGAGGCTGAGGTGGGTGGATTGCCTGAGCCCGCGGGTTCGAGACCCGCCTGGGCAACTTGGCGAGACCTCATCTCTACAATAAATCAAAAATCAGTCAGGCATGGTAGCACGCGCCTGTAATTCCGGCTACTCGGAAGGCTGAGGCGGAAGGATCGCCGGAGCCCAGCAGGTCGAGGCTGCGGTGGCTGGGAGTGGCCACTGCGCTCCAGGCTGGGTGACAGAGTGAGACTCCAACTCAAAAAAAAAAAACAAAAAAAAAACTTATTTCTTCTAACTATATGTGTGTACTCATTAGCCAACCTCTCTTTACCTCTCTCCTCTTCCCCCTCATCCTGCCCGTCCTCTGGTAGCTATCATTCCACTACCAACTTTTTAGCTTCCACATATGAGTGAGAACATGGGATGTGTGTCTTTTTGTGCCTGACTAACTTCACTTAGCATAATGACCTTCAGTTCCACCCATGTTGCTGCAAATGACAGGATTTCATTCTTTTTATAGCCAAATAATATTTCATTGTGTGTTCATACCACATTTTAAAATCAAGTCATTCATTGATGGACACTTAGTATGAATACACGTATTTGCTCTTGTGAGTAGTGCTGCAATAAACATTGGGTGCAGGCATCTCTTTGATATATTAACTTTTTTTTCCTTTGGATAAACACCCAGTTGTGGGATAGCTGAATCATATGGAAGTACTATCTTTAGACTTTTGAGAAATCTTCATACTGTTTTCCATAGTGACTGAACTAACTTAGATTTCCACCAACAATGTATTAGAATTTTCTTAACTTAGTATCCTGACTAGCATGTGGTGTATGTGTGTGTGTGTGTGTGTGTGTGCACGTGCGTGTGCGCGTGCACCTCACTCTGTAATCCCAGCACTTTGGGAGGCCAAGGCGGGAGGATTGCTTGAGTCCAGAAGTTCAAGACCAATTAAAAAAATCTTTTTATTAATACATAGTATTTGTACATATTTATGGGATAGGTGTGATCTTTTGTTACATGCATAGAATGTGTAATGATCAAGTCAGGGTATTTAAGGCATCCATTGCCTTGAGTATTTAACATTTCTATGTTTGGGAACATTTCAAATCCTCTCTTTAAATTAAATTGATTTATCAGTGTTTTGTAGTTTTCCTTGTAGCAGAATTTTACTTCCTGGGTTAAATTTATTCCTAGGTATTTTATCTTATTTTGTTGTTGTTGTTGTTATTGTAAATGGGATTGCCTGCGGGATTTTTGTCTCAGCTCGCTCATTATTGGTGTATAAAAATACTACTGAATTTTGAATGTTGATTTTATACCCTGCAACTTTACTGAATTTGTTTATCAGATATGAGTTTTGTGGTGGAGTTTTTAGGTTTTTCTTAATATGAGATCATGTTATCCGCAATGAAGGACACTTAGACTTTCTCTTTTCCAATTTGAATGACTTTGGTTTCTTCATCTTGCCTGATTCTCTGGATAGGACTTTTAATACTGTGTTGAATGGGAGTAGTGAAAGTGGGCATCTTTATCTTGTTTCATTCTTAGAGAAAAGGCTTTCAGCTTTTTCCCATTCAGTATGATGTTGGCTGTGGGTTGGCCATATATGAGCATAGCCTTATGTTCATTTTAGTATGTTGAGACTTTTTTTCATGAAGGGATATTAAATTTTATCAAATGCTGAGATGATCATATGGTTCTTGTCCTCCATTCTGTTGACACAATGAGTCGCGTTTATTGATTTACATCTGTTGAACCATCTTTGCATCTCTGAGATAAATCCCACTTGATCATGGTGTCTTATGTTTTTGATGTGCTATTGTTGAGGATTTTCATGTCTATGTTCATCAGGGATATTGGCTAGTAATTTTATTTTTTGTTATGCCCTTGTCTGGTTTTGGTATCAGGATTATGCTGGTTTCATAGAATGAGTTGGGATAAGTCCCTTCTCTTTAATTTTTTAAGATAGTTTGAAAATAATTGGTGTTATATATATACATTTTTAAGTTTGGTAGAATCCAGCAGTGAACCATTTGATCCTGAACTTTTACTTGTTGGGAGACTTAATTACTGATTCAGTCTTATTACTTGTTATTAGTCTGTTACGGCTTTTTATTCATCCTGATTCAAACTTAACAGATTGTATGTGTTCAGAAATTTATCTATTCCCTCAAGTTTTTTCAGTTTGTTAGCATGTAGTTCATACTAGTCTGTGATAACATTTTGTACTTCTCCAGTATCAATTGTAATGCCCCTTTTTTGTTGTTGTTTTGTCTCCTTTCTGATCTCAGTTATGTGGGTCTTCTCTCTTAGTCTAACTAATGGTTTACTGATTTTATCTTGGAGAAAATTGTTTTTTATTGAACCACTGTATTATTATTTTGTCTAGTTCTGCTCCGACCTTTACTATTTCTTTCTTTCTACTAATTTTGGTATCTCATTGTGGTTTTGATTGTATTTCTCTGATGATTAGTCGTGCTTACCACTTTTTCATATGTTTGTTGGTCACTTGTATGTCTTTTGAGAAATATCTGCTCATGTCCTTTGTCCACTTTTTAATGAGGTTATTTATTTTTTCTTGTCAATTTGTTTAAGTTCCCTTATATATTCTAATATTAAACTTTCTAGATGCATAGTTTGCAAATATTTCTTCCCATTCTGTAGATAATCTGTTTATTCTGTTGATAGTTAATTTTGATGTGAAGAAGGTTTTTAGTTTATTCAGGTCCCAAGTATCAATTTTTGGTTTGGTTTGGTTTGCTTTTCAGGACTTAGCCATAGTTCTTTGCCTAGGTCAATGTCCAGAAGAATATTTTCAAGGTTTCATTTGAGAATTTTTTATAGTTTGAGGTCTTACATCTAGATCTTTAATTCATCTATGGTTAATTTTTGTAAATGATGAGAGGAAAGAATCTAGCTTCATTTTTCTGCATATGGTTAACAAGTTTTCCTGGCACCATTTATAGAATAGGGTGTTTTTTCCTTGTTGTTTATTTTTGCCAACTTTGTTGAAAATCAGTTGGTTGTAGGTGTGCAGTTTTATTTCTAGGCTCTCTATTCTCTCTTCTGTTCCATTGGTCTATGTGTCTATTTTTGTACCAAGCTGTTTTGGTTACTATAGCCATGTAGTAAAGTCAGATAATGTGATGCCTCCAGCTTTGTTCTTTTTACTTAGGATTATTTTTGCTTTTTGTGCTCTTTTTTGGTCCCATACAAATTTTAGGATCTTTTTTTCTAATTTTGTGAAAAATGACATTGGTAATTTGATAGGAATTGCATTGAATATATAGATTACTTTGGGCAGTATGAACATTTTAATAATATTGATTCATCCAATCCATGAGCATGGAATATTTTCCAATTTGTTTGTGTCATCTTTGATTTATTTCATCAGTATTTTATAGTTTTCCTTATGGAGGTCTTTTACCTCCTTGGTTAGATGTATTTCTAGGTATTTTTTTCTCTGTGTATAGCTATTATACATGAGATAATCTTCTTGATTTGGTTTTCAGAGTTAATGTTATAGGTATAGAAACATGCTACTAATTTTTGAATGTTGATTTTGTATCCTGAGACTTTACTGAAGTCATTTTGTCAGTGTTAGGAGTCTTTTGGTGTAATGTCTAGTGTTTTCTAGGCATAGAATAATATCATCAGCTAAGAGTGATAATTTGACTTCTTATCTTTCTATTTTGATGTCATTTATTTTTATCTCTAACCTGATTGTTCTGGCTAGGACCTCCAGTACTATGCTGAATAGGAGTGGTAAGAA
>CAUYQG010104856.1:0-17496 GCA_963574415.1 Tarsius wallacei | reverse complement strand
AATGGGGTTGTTTGTTTTTTTCTTTTCTGCGCGTTGGAGTTCCCTGTAGATCCAGGATGTTAAGCCCTTGTCCGATCTGGAGTTGGCAAATACTTCTTCCCAGTCTGTAGGCTGTCTCCCTACTCTCTTGATGGTTTCTTTAGCTTTGCAGAAGCTTGTTAGTTTAATGAGGTCCCACTTGTCTATCTTGTCTCTTATGGCCTGTGGGTTTCGGGTTCTGTTCAGGAATTGGCTACCCGTTCCAATTTCCATGAGGGTATGCCCTTCATTTTCAAGGATTCTTATGGTTTGAGGTTTAACATTTAGGTCTCTGATCCATTTGGAGTTAATTTTTGTGTTACTTTTTACTTTATGTACTTTCCTAGCATTAAGCAAGTAATCATGAGACTGTATTAATTTTATTTAAAAAATAAAACAAGGCAAAAATGCATATTATCTACAAAGCAATACCAGGGGAATACTTAAATCTTTAAAATTACAAGATACCTTATAGATTATTAGTTTAATGACACCCATCTCACCTCACATTTTATATATGAAGAAATTGAGAACCAAACAAGTGAAATAACTTATTACTTATACTTTGTATACTTCCAAAAAAATCTTTGTGCAGCTTATAATAAAAGAGACAGACCTAATAGAACAATTAGAAAAGACCGAGAGCTATTAAATGGAGGACACAGTGGTAATCTGAAACAGGCCAAAAGTTGGTTGCCAAAACTGAGCAAAAAAACTTAGTTTTCAATTCCTAAGGAGACAAGGCAAAAGGGAAATATATTGTGTTACATAGTTCTTATTATTTGATAAAGAAATATATCAAATGAGCCAAAAGAAACAGCCTTCTTTGTAATGCAAAAATCAAATGAATAAAGCTTGTGAATTTTATAGGCAGAACATCTATACCTGACAACAGTGGATAAAAACATGGAATTTTTTTGTTAGCATATCCAGTCTAAAAATCCCAGCAATATCTCATACTTTGTGCCCTCTTTAAGCCTAAGTTCTCTTGTTAGTAAAATCAGGATAATACTTCTTTCATAGATATTTTCTGAGGATTAAATAAGGTAATATAGGTAAACTTACCACAGTGTCTATCCCTTGTTCAATATGTGTTGGAGTTGTTATGTCTGTGTGTGTCTTTGAAATGGAGGTCTTACTAAACATCCAGAAATATTTTTCATATGGTTATTTATCATATTGACACTCAGTAAAAGTTAAAGGTGTAATGTTAACATATATTTCTGTGAGAGGATTTCAAGGAAAGGTGAAACTCACAGTCACATGGCCAGAATCTTCTGATTTCTGGTTTAATGGGTTTTTCACCAAGCTTTGTTTACCCTGCTGCTTGAAGAAATCAGAACTTAACTAGATGTTGGAAATTGCATTGCCTGCAATGGTTTTCTCCATGCCATCTATCTGTTTCTGCTGATTCCTAGTTGTGTGAGAAGCAAAGGGGATGTTATAATTGTTTATTATTGTAACTGTATTGAGATCTGAGTAGGGAAGGAATTTCCAATTGTTTTACACAGCCGTTTATATTAGCTGTTTCCTTTCTGCATGTCTGTGTCTGCCACATGTTACACTGTTTTTTGTGTCTGGTACTTAAACTGGCCCAAAGGCTTGCAATTTGATGCTGTCTTAACTGTCCTCCACAGACAAAGTGTCAGGAGGGCACTTTGCTGGCATGTGCTTTCCTTCTTCAACACATGTTTGTCAAACTGTCACTTAACCTTTTAGACCATTAATTTGTTAATAGATTTTCAAAAAGTCTTATAAGGGCACAACATTTCTGACAGTCCTAGACATTTCCAGAGAGATTTTCAATTAAAGAACCATTCCATTTGGAGTGAACAGGGCCTGAGTAATTTGGGCTCTTATTGCAGGTGGCTGGGATGTGTGTGTGCAGAAAACAGACCTCTTTTCGAGGCGCAGAAGTCTAATAGACAAGAGCAGTTTGTACATAAATAACACCTATAATCAGATACTTATTCAAGAAAGACACCTGAGGTAATTAAGCATGCTAGTTATTATTTGGTAGATTCCAGGGAAAGATTTTTTTATAGGAAAAGATAGGAATATTGGGAGAGAATGGAAAGTAGAAGATCATAGAATGGAACAGCATTAGGCAGCATGACTTAATTAAAACTCATGCATGACTACAACTTGACAGTTTCAGGGCAGTTTATTTTCAATTACCAGCATGGGGAGTGGAATAATATTAAATGGTAAACAGGGACTAAGTTTGCTAAAGCAGGACTTAACAGTAGATAGACCTTTGGGGTTACTGGAGAGATTTGTAGGAAGAAGTTCTATTCCAATTTACATCTTTGTGGCAAGTTAATCAGTTCATTTAATACATATTCTAGGTAGGTTTATACCTTGCCATTTTGCTAAGCAATTTAAAGTAGCTTATAGATTAAAACATAATACAAAGTAAAATTGTTAAGGGAAAAACAAAGGAAAACTGTCTATAGCAGTGCTTCTCAAACATGAGTGTCTACTAGAATCATCTGAAATGAGAATCATTTCAATCATCAGAATCATTGAACTACAAAATTGTGGGCCTCACTCTCAGAGTATCGATTTCAGCATGTGTTGTGTGGAGTATGGGATTCTGTATATCTAACAAACTCTTAGGTAATTTTGAGGCTACTGGTCCAAGGACAACACCTTGAGAAGCACTGCTATAAAGGGAACAAAAGAGATGTCAACCTAGGCCCCTGAGATTAGTCAGTTATTATCATTTAACCTCAATTTGGAAGGGAATTAATATTTATCCATTATCTCTTATGGCCTGCATTGTATCAGATACATTCTGTATATTATTTCATTTTATTTACTTTAATTTAGCACTAAGATTCCAGGCAACTAAGTGAAAAATTGGAAGTATATTGAATTAAGTCATGTTTAATTCACAATAGACATTTCATATGTGCCCCTATAGAGACAAAAAAGAAATAAAGAAAGAAAAAAGAGATGAAACCAGCACCAAATGTTTCTCTGGAAAGGACCTAACCAAAGGAGAATCATAAAGACAGTAAAGTCAGTAATTGTTACTGCTCTATGCCTATTCCTAAAAAAAAATACCTTACCCCCAAATGTCTATCAACTATTTTAAAACAAGATATCAGCTGATAAACTTTGTCAATAACATTCAATGGGTACATAATTTGTACTATCTATATTTAGATTACAACGAAATGGCTATAAAGATGACTAAAATAAGCCTGCTTTTTAGGGAGGAAAAAAAAAAACCCCATTGCATGGGACATGTAGCGCGAAAGAGAAACCTATCCTGCTAAAAGAGAGAAAGTTTTCAAGGTTTCATTGTGAAAGGGATGTAGGTGATTAAGTGCACATCCTTACATTACATAAGATTTTAAGGTCTATTTTGTAAAGAGACACTACTTGTTTTGAGTAAGCAAACAGCCATACTAGGAATGCCTAGTGAAAGGAGTTAAGCTAGTAAATAGAAGAGTATGCAAGTCAATGAGACCTTATGGAAAAACAAAACTAAAAAGAAGCCAAAAGAACTGTGGAATGTTTTGCATTCTTTTGACCACAATAGTGAGTAAAGCCAAGAATGCAGTGGGATTTGGCTCAAGCAGAGTGAAAGTTTCAGCAAAAACTGAATTGATAAGGAACAGTTTTGAATACTCTGATAATAAGTTTACCCCTATGAATATGGTCATAATGTGGAAAAACACAGGCACATGAAACCAAAAGTAACTAGATATGGAACCACGTATGACTGAGCATACTTTATCTTGGGATCTGCTAAGAAGTGTGAGAGGAGTTTGTGTCACAGACAAAAGATGGGGTCATTAGAAAAATGCAGTTTGGTTACATATGAAAAAATTAAACTGAACCCATGCCCGAGAGCTTTTAGGTATGATGTTTGCCAGTTGTTTCTATCAGTAACCCCAGCCAAATGTAATGTGTCTTATAAATCATGTGGTTATGTATTATTGTCTGGAAAGAACCTTGAATTAGGAAATACCAGAGCCTCGTTGTCTTGGTGATTTGAAGAAGCTATTTTGGGAGGACGGAAACTTGGATAGCTGTTTCTCCCTGTGCTTTCTATGAACCAGGTTTATCGACCTTATCCAGATGGAGTAGCATAAGGAGAACAAGAAACCAAAGAAACAGCCTGTGCGTTTGAATAACATCTTTTTATTCTAATGAAGAAACTAGAAACAAGGACAAATTTTCTGAGATCCCTCAAATGAATCTAATGTTGGTATTTCAGACACCACAACAGGGCGCACATATGATTCTTCTCAATTTGTACAAGAGTGTAAGATACTAAAATTCTGTTCCTTCTCAGACTATTTCATTCCCCTTGGTTTTGTCTTTCTTATTTACTGATTGTGTCATTTTTTTCTTATCACCTGTCCTTCTCTCAATTAAACTCCATGATGATAGACACTATGTATATCTCAAGTTCCTATTGAAAGGACAGACCAAGAGTGGGAAGCCATTTTTCATCTTGTTCTTAAACCCTGATACAATGATGAGAAAGTAGAAGCTATGCTTTTGGAGAAATGCACACTTTAGGTATAATTAACTTTACCTACTATGTCTTTTCAGAAACAGACTTCCAGGTATCACAGGTATCTCATAGTGGCAATCAAGCTTGCCTAGGGTAAAGGGAATTTACAAGGACTAAGACATCATGCATTGGGCAAGGACTGTGAAAGTCATGAAACTTGTAATTACAAAAGTTATAACCACTCAGAGGGAGAGCAGGTGGGGATTCGATCTTCCAGTAAATTGGGCACTATTTACAGGAAAGCCAGGGACCCCCCCCCCAGCTGCCCACTGGGAATGCCTACGAGATAAGGGGAGGTACACCCTCCATTAGGTCTAAAGAATGTCATTTGGTAAGGTGCAAGAGAATTAGAATCCTTGTCACGCCCTTCTCTAGGGGCTGTGATAATGTGGGTGGACGTTAATGGGTCTCTGTGTCACAGGTTCTCTAAGACATCCACAGGTGGTCAATAAGGAAGTCACAGCAGTCACATGCAACATCTCCAAGAGAAGGATTTAAGCCAGGACTCTGGGGGCTACGACGCCACACTCACCTAGAATGTAGGCCCACTCCCTGTCTGTGGGGGGTGAACCTTTCTTAAATAAATCTTTTCTTTTCTCACCTTTTGTGTGTCCCAATTCTTTACAATTTACTTGGATCTCTGGGTTCCCAGCGCACACCTCCAGGTTGCCAGCCCCAGCAGGGCTGCGCGCCTCCCCTGCGCCTCTCGACCTTCACCCTGTCCATCCGTACCCTAACACCTATAACTTTACCTGGCTCACAGTAAGTTTTCAATAAATATCTGCTGGAAGAATGCGTTAATCAATAAATACAATTTTTTTTAAAAATTCCAAATTTCTGACCATTGACTATGAGTCTTGTCTCTGAGGTCTGGCACTCATGTTGTTTTTTAGTCTGTATATAGTTATTATTTTGTTTTATTTTAAGCATACTATCTGAAGTCAAAAGAAACTAGAAGTCTAGCCAATGTACTCACAGGCCCAGCTAAAATATTTGTAGCATTTATGTAGTTTCAGAAAGCAGCGCTCAGAACAGTTAGAATAAACAATGTGCATATTGGTTTCTATTTTTGTCTTTTTCACTTTTATACGTCTTTCTATTCCCCTTTCATATACATGTTCTCAGAGACTCATCTTCCCTTGGTTGAAATTGCTTCAGTCAGTCACATTTCTGAATCAAATCACCCATTGTATCTCTGAAATCTTGAGTATCCATCCAGGCCCAGACTAGATCTTGCTTGTTGATGGACCACAGAATTTTCTTAAAGTAAAATGATTAAAGTTTGAGGTACTGTATCTCTATTTTCTTGGCTTTTAATGGTTGTGGTACTGTAAATGGTTTAATCATTAATTTTCAGGACATTAGGCAACTGGATCCATTACAACTGTGTAGATACTGGTGCTGGCATGTTCATCAATTTTAATTGAATCTACTTACCATTATTCATTTTTCCTTGGGGCAATTATATGTATTCCACTAGGCTCAGTTCCCTTATCTCTACACACCTTATGTTTAACATGTCATAGAGTAGGTTAACTCAGTCTTTGGAATATGGATTGTGGACACAATAATATAATTGGTTTGTGGAATCAATAGCAGCAAGGACTCCACGTGAAACAAGACTTCTTTTAGTCATTCCCGCACCACCAGGACCTAGGAGAGGGTTTGACCCTCAATAGACAAAAAGAAAAGCACATGTTTAATGACTAAAAAAATGAATCCCTTAAAACTTAAGTTAAAAAAAATTAAGTTAATGTTTCTCTCTAAATGTGAAAGATTTAAAAATACTGACAATAATGTACCCAAATAAACACTTCATAAATAGATGACTAAATAATTTATATCCAAATTTAAATCAAGGTTCCCAGGGGATAGTCTTAGAAATTTGTGGTATGTCGATAGCTGTGTTCCAATCAATTGCATTATATTATGAGAAAAGAGATTATGTGTGGACAGAATAATTCTATGTTTGCAGAGAATTTAGGAAAGGCTGAATCCAAAAAGGGACAATTTTTCAATGTCTCTGCAGATCTTTCTGAGCAGGAGGGTGCCCTCACCAGCTTACTCAAGTATTTCTTCACAGATTTATGTCCACACTGGAAGCGGCATATCTGGTTATCCTAGTGCAGCATATGGATTGGTCAACTAATCAAATAGTACACACCAGTTGCTTTGATTTTGTGCTTAGCCATTCTTCGGGTGATAACTTGGTTTATTCATTTATGCATTCATTCATTCAACAAATATCTACTGAGTACTACTCTATGTTGGGCATATTCTAAGATTTTGATCTCTTTGAGGTGATAGTGTTCGGACTGAGGTCCAAATGATAAGAAGCAAGCCAAGTAAAGATATGAACAAAGAATATTTGAGGAATAGAGGATGGCAATTGCAAAGAAACTGAGGTAGGAAAGAGCTTTAAGTGTAAGAAGAACAAAGGAAAGCCAATGTGGTTGAAGAGTGTTGAGGGAAATTATATGATATGATTTATGAGATTTCGAAGAAAGCCAGATCCTACTGGGCCTTGTGGGTATGCGGTTTGGATTTTATTCTACCTGTAATAAGAAGGTAACAGAAGTTTAAAGTAGGGTTGATTATTTGTATTTCTGTGTAGAGACTGGAGTTAGGGACAAATGTGGAAACTTGCAATAATCTAGAAAAATAATGATGATGACTTAGAGTAGTGAGGTAGCAGTGGTGACAAGTGATTGGATTCTGGTTATATTTTAAATATACAGCAACAGCAGAACTTTCTGATGAACTGGATGTGAATATGAAGTAAAAAGAGAAATCAAGAATGACTCCCAGATTTTTGACCTGAGTGACAGAGTGAACTGTATTTAATCTATTGGAAGATTGGTGGAGAAGTAGGTTTGCATATGTGTGTATGTGCATGAGACAGAAATTTTAAAAAATTTCCTCTGCTTTTCTGCAAAGGAAAGAATGTGTATATTGCCCAGGTGGCTTGTGAAGAATAGGGGACAACAGGTGCAAAGAACCTGGGGTAGAAAAGAGCTTTAAGTGTAAGAGGAACAAAGAAAGGCCAAGTTAGATGATTTTCTCTTTCCTCTGTTTTATTATCTGTAAAATAGATACAACAATATCACACATCTTACAAGGCTGTTGTGATGATTAGCTGATATTACATAAACGTTTAACCTAGTGACTGGAATGAGTAAGCACTGAATAAATGGAAGCTATTGTTATGGTTTTACATGATCTATATACCTGAAAATTGTAAATATTTTGCAGTGAGATGGTTGACGACAGGTTCTTGTGTTCACGTTTGGAGTGAATTTGCAAACAGACACACAGAGGAGCAGGATAAGCAAGTCGCTTTGTTAAGCAAAGAAAAGTACAGTCCCAAGAAAAGGCTATGGGTAGTAACAGCCTATGGAAGGCTGCCACTTCTGCACCCAACTATTGTTGAGCTATAACATTTATTCTTATAGGTATTGAGGAGTGGGTTTAGGAGTGGACTTTTCCTGGAAATGGTTGTTCTTAGAGCTGTGTCTCTGTTATTACTCCCTCACTTTGGGTGGGGAAGTTTCAGGCCTTATAGGTCATACCAGGACATTCATGGCACCCTGGTGGAGGGAGATTTTGTAAAACCACAATGCTACTGATATTATAATGAACACATAATGAAGGAAAAAGTAGGTCATTGTTATCTTAGGTATACCTTGCCTATAGATGTGCATGCTTCAGGGGGTTTCTAAGCTAATTCCTGCCTTGGTGGTCAATCCTGGATACATGGACTACAATGCTGTAGGTGTATCTGATAAAAGTCTCAGTTAAGTAGGTGTGAAGTTTTCTATACTTAGGCCTTTTGGACAAGTGGTTTTGCAACAGTTGCTGCATGCATCAATGAGCTTAGAACTTTCCTACAGTTCTGAAGTTTTTTTAGCCTAACCTGCCTACTTTATCAGTTTTCAAAGCTTTTTAAAAATCTATCTCATTTGACCTTTATTATATTATATTTTATTATATCAATTGGGGTGATGATTACAAAACTTGGCCAAGTTCAGCCAGTTAATAAGTGGCAGAACCAGGATTACACTATTATATTTAGCTATAAATTTGTAATTTCTAATTCTGTATTACACCTTAGGAATTTAATTAGACTTTTTAGTACTCTTTTTTTTTTTTTTTTGAGTTGGAGTCTCACTCCGTCGCCCAGACTGGAGTGCAGTGGCTGCTTCCGGCCACCGCAGCCTCCACCTGCTGGGCTCCAGTGATCCTCCTGCCTCAGCCTTCCAAGTAGCTGGAGCTACAGGCGGGCACTACCACACCTGGCTAATTTTTTGATTTATTGTAGAGATAAAGTCTGGTCAAGTTGCCCAGGTGGGTCTCGAACCTGCGGACTCAGGCAATCCACTCACCTCAGCCTCCCAAAGCGCGGGATTACAGGCTGAGCCACTGAGCCCAGCTAGATCTGTTAAGTTCTTATCTCCATATTTCCCCCCAACCCATCCACCCTGTGGAATGTCTCATCTCAGCATTTCTTTAGTACTTTGCTCATGAAGTGATCTGTGGTTACAGAAAATTTTAAGGGAAAATACACAAGAAGAACTTCCTCTACTGTGAATTCATGTTTATTAGGAGTGAACTCCCACACCATCCTGTTCTATTTCAAACCAAAATTAATACATATATATGTGCAAATGCTAATTAATCAGGCTGGGTATCCAAATAGTTTTGTTCATCTATGTCAGCTTTAAGAATACTTTTAAACAGTTGTATGAAGTCTACATGATTGCATTAGTCCACTATCTCTGCATGACAAATTACTCCTAAACCGAGAAGCTTAAAGCAATAAGCATTTATAATCATCCAGTTTCTGCAAGTTAGGAATCCAGAAGCAGCTTAAGTGCTTGATTCTGGTTTCTTATCTCTCATGAAGTTGCAAGCTCACTCATGTTGCTATTGTTAGGAAGGCTAATTTCTTAATCATGTAAAATTCTCAGAAGGGCTGCTTAAAACATTGCTTCATCCTTAATTCAAGTAATTCAAGAAAGAGAGAGAAAGCTAGCAAACAAAAGAATGCCCAAAGAAAAAGCTTGTAAAATCTATTTTTGGTAGTGATATATTGTCATTTCTGGTATATGCTATTGGCTATATACTAACCCTGGTATAGTATGGTAGAAGACTCCATAAGCGTATGAGGACGTGGAGATCATTGGGGGATACCTTGGAGGCTGGTTACTACAATGATCTTACTGTATTTTTCTAACTCTGTAATGATTGATTGTCGGGGATTAAAATTATGATTATTCTTATTTCTCAGATAAAGAAGAATATTCTGATAAACTAAGTTGGACACTTAATTATCTACAGCAAAATATCAGTGAATCTCATTTGAATGTATCATTAAATTTTTTTTTATTATAAAGATGTGGGGTGCAATTCAGGGTTAGGCATACAAATGTTCATTATGCAGGCAACCTTTTTTTTTTTTTTTTGAGTTGGCTTCTCACTCCATCACCCAGACTGGAGTGCAGTGGCCGCTTCCAGCCACCGCAACCTCGACCTGCTGGGCTCCGGCAATCCTTCCACCTCAGCCTTCCGAGTAGCCAGAACTACAGGCGTGCGCTACCATGCCTGGCTAATTTTTTTTTATTTATTGTAGAGATGAGGTTTCGCCTGCCCAGGCGGGTCTCGAACCCGCGGACTCAGGCAATCCACTCACCTCAGCCTCCCAAGGTGCGGGATTACAGGCTGAGCCACCGAGCCCGGCTGCAGGCAACCTTTTTGAGGAATGAACCCCACCTCCCGTCAGTATCATTTTTGAGGGCAAGAGATACATCTGTTTTTTCTTTGTATCTACCACAAAGATAGCAACACAGTACCTTGTGCATAACTAAGTGCTTAATACACTCCAGGGCAATTTTAGTGCATTGCCACAAAATTATTTGCCACTCCTCCCATTGAAAGATGGATCTATGTCTTTTCTCCCCTTGAATCTGGGCAGATTTGTGACTAGTCAATTAATAGAATATGGTAGAAGTGATGCTGTGCGATTTTTGAGACTTTCATAACAAGTTCTCAGCTTCTACTTTGCTAAACAGAATACTCACACGTGGAGCACCAAGACATTAACTAAATTAACTAAATTAACTAAATTCAACTTTTGCCATGTTATGAAAAAGCTAAGCCAGGCCAAGGAGACAAGACTTATTGTGTAGTCTCTTTATTTGGCAGTTCTAATATTTAAATGATCATAACCCAGCTACCAGATATGTGAGTGACAGAGTTTCCAGAGGATTCCAGCTCCCAGCTGTTGTGTTACCCAGTCTTCATATTTTCCCAGCTGAGGCCCCAAACATTGTGAAGCAGAGAAAGGGCAGGAAGCTATATTTTCTTAGTCTCAAAGCCAAGCAGAGCTATGTGTAAAGGAATTAGCATCTGGTATAGACTTCCAAAGTGGAACCAGGGTCCTGTTTCCTTGGAAAAAATAAAATTAAAATAGATGTGGAGACTCCTTTTCTGAAGTTCTGCCCTTGCTTTGTAAATAAAGGCTGCTTCTCTGGGTCGAAGTAAATTTATTCCTTCAGGTAAGAGTGGGATACTTTATTGTTACAAGTGGAATTTCAAACAATAAAGTTTCTGATAGTCTATGATTTCAGAGAACAATGTTCCATAGTGAGTAATGAAGCAACAGGCACTTAGAAAAAGAGGCTGTTAGGTCATTTTATAGCTGCAGTATGTCATAAAGAGAAATGTTTCTTGTTAACTTTACAACTAGACTTATCTGTGTCTGTTACTTTACCTCAATAAATGGCAGAGCATGTCTTTACAACTTATGTTCTTATTTTATTTTCTCAACAGTTATGAGAGATAGGATATTCCAGCCTTTAGTGAGTTAAAGAATTTTAGTAGGAAGAAGTAGTGGGTATCTTAGATGGAGGTGAGGTACTGGAAGTGGAAGCATGAAGTATCAGCCAGGGAGAACAGGTCTGGTATTAAAAAGCCAATGTGGGGAAACAAGATACTAAAAGAAGGCATGGGGACAAAGATGAACCAGCATCAAGAAAAGTTCTATAGAGGAAATGTTATAACAAAGTCATCATTTGCTAATGTATCCTTGAAACTGATAGTGGAGATGGGCCTTCAGCCATTTATCTCTGTTCCTTCCATATATCTCATCACTAACTGCTTTAATTGGTCACTATTCCTTGCTTTTCACAGACATTAATCTTTCTCTAGATTTTTGCTTTTTCCTTTCAACTGATCCATCAATAGATAACTTTTTAAAAAATCAAAATTTTAGTCTTTTCTTTGGGATTTTCAAACCCTAAATTTTCAATTAATATTGATACACAGAATATGCAACTTTTTTATCCCCTAGCTAATCTCTCTTTTTTCATAATAATTAACTTTATCCTATAAAACCAAAACAATTTTTAATCTTAAAAATTTTTTACTGATACATAATAATTGTACATGTTTATGAGACCATGTGGTACATTGATACATGTGTACAGTGTGTGATGATCAAATCAGAGTAATTAGGACATTCATTATCTCAAACAATGATCATTTCTTTGTGTTGAGAACATTCCAAATCTTTTTTTCTAGCTATCGTGAAATATGAGTACAATAAATTACCATTAACTCTTGCCATGTTAGTGCTATCAAACACTACAAATTATTCCTTCTATCTAACTATATTTTTGTACCCATTTTTGAACCAACTTCTCTTCAACCCCACAGTCCCTGCCCTTCCCAGCCTCTGGTTTTATGACCGAGTTGTGAGAAGGAGACATGCCAGCATGCCAAGTTCAAATTAGGAGTCCTTTATTAGAGCATGGTCAAGAGTAGGCTCACGTCAAGAGGCTCTTGATGCAGAATATAATTGGCAAAATGCTTATATAGGTAAAATCTGCAGGTTGGCTACATAGCAAGGGGGTGAGGGAACAAGGAACTAAAAACAAAAGGAACAAAATATAAGAACAAACTATAAGGACGTGGCAGGGGAATTTTGTAAGTAATAATTTCTTAACAATTTCTTGGTGCAACATCTGATTTCAGTTAACAACGCATACAACTACAGGGAACTTGTCACTAAGGAGTATTGCAGATGATCAGCATAATCGGTCAGCATGAACAGCTCAGGGAAACAAAGCTGTGGGTCTGTAGTCATGGGAACATTACAGTAATCACACGTATATATTAGGGCCCATTTTTAGGTTAGGCAGGTAGCTAAGATGGAGGATTTTAATAAAATGGAGTTACTTATGTCAAGCAAGTTATTTTAATTATTTTGCATGTTTCATTAGCTATTTCATTCCCTCCTTTTAGTTGTACATGAGTTAATTCATTGACTCATTGGTTAATGACAGAGGTAAGGGTTGAGGAATGAGTACAATGCTTTTAAAAATTAATAACAGTAACCAGTAAATTAGTTTATAAGCAGCCGGAGTTTTCTTGATTTAGCTGAGTGTTCGTTGGTCAGCCTGTTGTGTGATTGAAGCAGGATGGCGGGTGAGAGGATTTTCAGTTTAAATGTCTGAGCAGGGTGGAGCAACGTTGTTTGGGGGGTTTTTGGTTTTGTTTTGTTTTGTTTTGTTTTGGCTTTCTTGACTTATGAGTGATGAATTTAAGCCAGCACTCTGCTAAACTTGAGTGCTGTTGGGGTGGTGAGGATGACTTTGTAAGGTTCTTTCCAGGTGGAGGTCAGTTTTTTTTTCTGGAACTTTTTGACGTAGACCAAGTTCCCAGGCTGGAATGGAGGACACGGTGTGGAGGACGGAGTTGGCAAAGTGACCTGGACATTGGTGTGGACAATATTATGGACCTGTTGTAAAGACTGGAGATACTTTAACAGAGATTGATTAGTGATTTTTTTTTTAAAGAATGGGATCCCGCAACTGGGGTAACAGAGGAGGGGGTTTTTCAAACATGATTTTATATGGAGTAAACCCAGCTTTATATGGGTGCATTGGGCACAGAGAAGAGTTATTGGCAGAAGATTTACCCATTTTTCACCAATTTCTATTATTAATTTGGTTAAAGTAGATTTTAAGGTTTGGTTTATGCATTTTACCTGTCCAGAGCTTTGTAGTCAGTAAGCACAATGTTCAGTTAATATTGAGTGCTTTAATAACCAGCTGTACTATGGACGAGGTAAAGGCAGGACCATTGTTAGAGCCAATAGAGAGGGGGAGCCCAAACCTAGGAATGATTTCATTTAGTAAAAAGCCTTGCAACCGTAAGTGAGGTTTTATTTCTTGTGGCAAAGGCCTTTATTTATCCAGAAAAAGTATTTACCAATACCAGTAGATAATTGTACCCCCACCGAGGGGATTTTATTTTAGTGAAGTCTACTTTCCATTTTTCTCCAGGGGTTACTTCTCGAGCCCTGATGCCGCCTGGAGGTCTGAGTCCTTGTTTTGCATTGACTTGGGCACAGGCCAGGCACATAGTAGCTGCCGTTGCAGCTATGCTTTTTAAGTTATTAATATGATAAAAATGGTTTAACAGCTCAGTCATTTTAGAACCTCCCAAATGGGTAGTAGAATGTAGTTGTTTTACCAAGGCATGTTTCAAGGCTTCAGGCAGAATAATTTTAGAGTCCTTAATTCACCATCCAGTGGAGTCTTTGTTTTGTTTTTTGTTTGTTTGTTTGTTTGTTTATTTTGAGTTGGAGTCTCACTCTGTCACCCAGACTGGAGTGCGGTGGCCACTCCCGGCCACCGCAGCCTCAACCTGCTGGGCTCCGGCGATCCTTCCACCTCAGCCTTCCGAGTAGCTGGAACTACAGGCGCGCGCTACCACGCCCGGCTATTTTTTGATTTATTGTAGAGATGAGGTCTCGCTTGCCCAGGCGGGTCTCGAACCCGTGGGCTCAGGCAATCCACTCACCTCAGCCTCCCAAAGGCGTGGGATTACATGCTGAGCCACTGAGCCCGGCTCCAGTGGAGTCTTTGTAAGCTCCCACTAGGTCTGCCTGTTCCTCTTCTTCCTGGGTATAGGTGAGTTGTTTTGGGAGAGAAGGAGCTGGAAAAGTTTTGGTTAGAAAAATAGTAAGAGGTTCAACTGGGAGTTTTGCTGCCTCTCGAGCTGTGTGGTCCACCAGGTGGTTTCCAGTTGTTTCTGGAGTGTCAGGTTTCTAGTGTCCCCTGCAATGACTGATGGCTACCTTTTTAGGGAACCAAATAGCCTCCAGGAGGGCTAGGATTTCTTCCTTGTTTTTTATGGTCTTACCTGCTGCGGTAAGAAGTTCTCATTCCTTGTAGATCATAGTATGCACATAAAGTGTAGCAAAAGCATACCAACTGTCAGTGAAGATGTTTACCCACTTTCTTGTTCCCCAGCGTAGAGCCTGAGTTAAAGCAATTAGTTCAGCTTTTTGAACCGAGGTACCTTAAGGCAACATCTGTGACCAGATTACATCATGAGCCATGGTTACTGCCGCGCCAGCCTTGCAGACTCCCTTTTTTATAAGGCTGCTACCAGTCATGAACAGTTCAGCATCAGCCTGGCTCAAGGGAGTGTCCCAAATATTGGGCTGGCTGGCCTGAGAGATGTCCAACATGTCTTCACAGTCATGAATTGGTGTCTCCTGATTGTTATCAGGCAGCAGAGTGGCCGATTGAAGCATTGAGTAGGAGAGAAAGTTAGTCTTGGTTGGTCAAGCAAGAGACTCTGATATTGAGTGATACAAGCATTTGACATTCTGCAGCCAGATGCTCCTTGGAGTAAAGTTTTATTAGCATGGGGGACAAAGTAAGATTTTGCCAAAGGTTAGTTTATCTGCATGAACGTGACTGCAATGGCCTGGAGACATGAGAACCAGCCAGAGGCTACTGGATTCAGTCTTTTTGACTGGTCTTCTTCAGGGTTCTAAGGTCTGAGTGAGAACCCTTTTGCAATTTCTCATTGTTCATGAATGAACAAGTGAAAAGGCTTGGCAACATCTGGGAGGGCTAAAGCCAGGGCTTGAGTGAGAGCCATTTTTAACTGCTGGAATATTTGTTCCTCAGTAGCAGTCCAATGCAGGGACTGGTCCCCTGCCATAGCAGTGTATAGAGGTTTGGCAATTTCAGCAAAACCAGGGATTCATAACCGGCAATACCCCGCCACCCCCAGGAACTTCTGTACCTGTTTCTTTGTGGTTTGTGTGGAAATTTGAAAAATGCCTTCTTTCCAGGCTGAGGCCAGAACTTGCTTACCCTTTGTTAGCTGGTATCCCAGGTAGGAGACCTCCTTGAGCAGAACTGAGCCTTCTTTGTTGAGACAAGAAGGCCACCCAGAGGCTACTTCAAGTAGCTGAGAAATATTTATTCCTCCAAAACCCTCCAGTTTCTGCAGCTTTTTTTCAGATGCCTGAAGCTGCCTGAGCCACAAATGCCAAGTTTATAGCTCGAGCATTCTCGGGAACCAAAGGATCAAAAGGGATGAAGGTTAACACCCCCAGAGACTCCTCAGGTCCTGGAGAACCTCGGTAGTTTTAGAAAGATTGATAGGTTTCTTAGCTACCCTCTTCAAATCTGCTAAAAGAGCCTGGTGATAGGTATCTAATACCCTGGACCCAGCCAAAGTATTAGGTCCCAGTTGGGACAAGAGGAGGGAAAAACCTTATTTAACATTTCCTGACTTTTTTCCTGAGTACCTGCAGCTGAGGCTAGAACAGACTTCCTAACGTGCTCTCGCTTCTTAGAAGTAAACAAAGTTATAAGGAGCTGCTGACAATCATCCCAAGTGGGGCAATGTGTGCACATAATTAATTTTATTAAAGAAATTAAAACCTGTGGTTTTTCTGAGAACGGCAGGTTCTGAGTTTTTAATTATATAAATCAGAGGTTGAGAAAGGAATATATATATCAGGAAGGGTTGCTTGTCTTGATCTGCCCTCTGCGGAGCTTCCCATAGGGGAAGAAGGGGGGGGCAGATTGGTCTGAGAGTGGAGACAGGTAGCCAAAAGCAGAGAAAACACAAAGTTGGCAGAGTTAATTTTTACCTAGAGCATGTACTTTCCAGGACACAGCCTTTAATTTTTTTTATCATTGTGGTAGGGTTTAAGAACAAGATAAAAAATGGCTTTTGGCTCTTGGTTTGTTCTTTTATTTTTCTATTTCTGTTTTGGAAATATTCTTATGATCCTGGGAAATGGGGTGAAGATCAGTCTTCCATAACTACTTCTTGCTGAAGTGAGCCATAGAGATTTTTTTAAAAATTTATTTCCAAGGGTACAAATAGGAAACAGTGGGACTTTAACGGAATATTATTTGGATTTAATAACATATCAAGTGAGAACATAGACAAAATTATTAAGCAAGTAATGATGAAATGGCTATTGTTCCAGAAATAATACTGGAAAGTGAAAGTAGTCCCGCAAACCACATGCATGACTAGCCAAAACCTTTAATTTATCAATGTAAGTTGAAACATTTTCCTGTAAACCATTTACAGCTGTATTTTAACATGGAAAACACAGCCACCTTGACAAAGCCTGAAGAAAAATTGAAAACATTAAAGACATGTAATTATGCTATAGCCCAAATTGAGAACTTAAAACAGGTAAACATTGGCAAATTATACTTTTACAATGATTGATAAACTCAGGTTATTTTGCTATTTATACTGTGCTGGATTAATAATCCTTGTGCCTAGAAGGAGATTTTGAAGTCCGTAAGCTACTTGGCAGTGACAAGCATTATAGCTTATTACAAACTGCTGTCAGTGAAATTAACCTACCTGGTCTGCAGGCAATTCAGAAGGGGGTGAGGTAAATGTGGTTCCTGAAGCTTGTTTTTTTCTTTCCCCATCTGTTGTTTAAAGGAGATAATTCTTTATTATACAGTCTAGGGAACTGACAGGTCATGAATTCTATGAACCCATATTAAATTACAAACAGACAAACAAAACACAATGACAAACAAGACGTGTCCTGACCAAGTGAGAAAAGTTATGCATCCCTGGCACAGTCTCAGGGCAGAAAA
>CAUYQG010104855.1:0-17425 GCA_963574415.1 Tarsius wallacei | reverse complement strand
CATTGTAAAAGTCTTTCACTTCTCTAGTTAGGAAGATGCCAAGGTATTTCATTGTTTTTGTGGCTATAATGAATGGGATTGTGCTTTTTATTCGGGTTTCTGTTTGTTTATTTTTGGTGTATATAAATGCAGCTGTCTTTTCCACATTTATTTTATACCCTGAGACTTTGCCAAAGTCCTTTATCGGTGCAAGGAGGTTTTTGGGTTTTCTAGGTATAGAATCATGTTGTCTGCAAAGAGGGATAAGTTGACTTCCTCTTTTCCTATTTGGATACCCATGATCTCCTTCTCTTGTCTGATAATGCTAGGTAGGACTTCTAATACTATGTTGAACAGGAGGGGTGAGAGTGGGCATCCTTGTCTTGTTCTGGTTTCCTGGGGAAATGGTTCCAATTTCTGTCTGTTCAGCAGAATGTTGGCTGTGAATTTCTCATAGATGGCTCTTACTACTTTGAGGTATGTTCTATCTATGCTAAGATGTTCGAGGGTTTTTATCAAGAAGGGGTGCTAATTTTATCAAAAGCTTTTTCTGTGTCTAATGATATAATCTTTTGATGTATTTAACTACATTTATGGTCTTGTGGATATTAAACCAGCCCTGCATCCTGGGGATGAAACCTACTTGGTCATGGTAGATGATTTTTGAGATATGTTGTTGGATCTAGTTTGCTAGAATCCTGTTGAGAATTTTAGCATCTATGTTCATCAAGGATATTGGCCTGCAGTTCTCTTTCTTTGTTGGATATTTACCCAGTTTGGGTACCAATGTGATGTTATCTCCATAAAATGATTAGGGGAGAGTTCCATTCTTCTCGACTGCCTGGAATACTTTCAATAGGACTGGTGTCAGCTCCTCCTTGTATGTTTTGTAGATTCTACTGGAAAGCCATCTGGTCCAGGGCTTTTTTTTTTTTTTTTTTGTGGGTAGTTTTCTTATGACATAGTCAATTTCCTGGATTGTTATTGGTCTATTTAGGGTCTCGATTTCTTCTTGTTTCAACCTGGAGAGGTTGTGTGATGTCAGAAAATCCTCCATTTCCTTTAGGTTTTCGCGTTTGTTTCCATACAGGTGTACATAGTAATCTTGAATAATCTTTTGTATTTCTTCGGAGTCCATTGTGACTTGATCATTTGCATTTCTGATTGTGTTTATTTGGGTTTTTTCTCTCTTTTTCTCAGTCTAGCTAGGGTCCATTAATCTTGTTTATTCTTTCAAAAAAGCCAGCTTTTGAGTTCATTGATATTTTTGTATTATATTTTTGTCTTCTGTGTCTTGAATTTGGGCTTTTATTTTGGTGATCTGTATTCTTCTGTTGAAGTTAGGGTTTTGGTGGTCTTGCTTTTCCAACTTCCTTAGGTGATTTGTTAGGCTGTTAGCTTGTGATCTTTCCATTTTCTTCATGTGTGTTCATAGAGATATTAATTCCCCTCTTAGTATTGCTTTCATTGAATCCCGGAGGTTTTGGTAAGGTGTTTCTTCATTTTTATTTGTTTCCTGGTATCTTTTAATCTGTATTTTGATTTCCATGTTGACCCAGGAGTTGTTTAGCATCATGCTATTTAGTGTGCACATCTTTGTGGGTTTGGGGGCAACTTTGTTAGTGTTGATTTTTATTTTTATTCCACTGTGGTCTGAGAAGGTGCATGGCAGTATTTCAATCTTATGAAGTTTTTTTATTCTTGACTTATGGCTGAGGATGTGGTCGATCTTAGAGTGCATTCCATGTGGTGATGAGTAGAACGTATATGCATGTGGTTGTTGGGTGGAGTCTTCTGTAGGTATTAATTAAGTCCATTTGGTCAAGTGTCACATTGGGGTTCCAGATCTCCTTGTTGATTTTTTATCTTGATGATCTGTCTAGGGTTGTGAGTGGGGTATTTAAGTCCCCAGCTATGATAGTGTTAGAGTCTATATCTTTTTTCAGTTTACCTAGAAGCTGGTTTATGAAAGTTGGTACTCCTATGTTGAGTGCCTATATGTTTACGAAGGATATTTCTTGTTGATGGATTGAACCTTTTATCATTATGTGGTGACCTTCCTCAAACCGTTTTATATTTTTGGCAGCTTGAAGAGTATTTTGTCTGATATTAATATCACAACTCCTGCTTTCTTTTGTGTTCCATTCACCTGAAATTTTATTTCCCATCCTTTTACTTTGAGTCTGTGAGTGTCCCTTCTGGTGTGATGAGTCTGACAAAAGTTTTTAATTTCGGTTATGTTTTCCTCCTTTTGGCTACATGTGTTTTGGTGTTGTATTTAAGAGATCATTTCCTAATCCAAAGTTATGAAGATTTACCTCTGTTTTCTCCTCAGAGTTTTTAATTGTAGCCCTCATGTTTACATTTTGAGTTAATTTTAACATAGGATACAAAATTAGGGTCCAACTAGAGTGGTTATGACAGTGTATAACAGAAAAGAGTGTATATAAATCAAAGGAACAGAATAAAGAACCCAGAAAGAGATCCACACAAATTTACTCAATTCAACAAAGTAAGGTTTTTCGTTTCAATAAATGGTGCTAGAACAATTGAAAAATCACTGTCAAACAACTAGATCATTAACCTAAACCTTATATATTATGAAAATAATGTAAAATGGATTATAAATATAATGTAAAATATAAGAGTTTTATAAGTTTAGCCCTTACATTTACATTTATTATACATTTTGAGTTAATTTTAGTATATTGGACCCTTACTGTATATAAACTATAACAGTTTTAGAAAAAAAATAGGAGAGAGTCTTTGAGAATAGCAATTGGTGTGGAATTTAGAATGAATGCCAAAGATATATAAAATAAAAATGTGTAAAATTTGGCTTCATCAAAAATTTTAAAAATTTGCTCTGTGAAAAATTCCATTAAGAGAATTAAAAGATAATCTACCAATGGGAAAAATATTTACAAACCACATATTTAACAAGAAAATTGTACCACGTATGTATAAAGAACTCTCAAAATTCAACACTAAATTACAATCTAATTGAACAAATAAAGACATTTCACCGAAGAGGATATACAAATGACAAGAAACAAACATAAAAATATTTCAACATCACTGTTTTTATAGACTGAATGTGCCCTTCTCCCTCAAATTTATATGTTGAAATCTTAGCCTTGAATGTGATGTAGCAGTGGAGATGTTTAGAGATAATTATGTCATGAAGATGGAGCCCACATGAATGGAATTTACTCCCTTGTTTAAAAAAATGGCACAAGACGTTGTGTCCTTAAACTCTGTTCATCACCATGTGGGAATACGATGAGAAGATGGCTATATGAGCACCAGGAAACAGGCCCTCATCAGACTCTGGATCTGCTGGTACCTTGATTTTGGACTTCCCAGTTGCTAGAACTGTGATAAGTAAATGTTGTTTAAGCTATCCCACCTATGGTGATTTATTATAGCAGCCTGAACTAATGAAGATGCTAGCCATTAGGGAAATGAAAATTAAGCTGCAATGCAACATCACTGCACATCTGTCAAAAAGATTAATACAAAAATAGTGACAACACCAAATGCTGGTGAGAATGCAGAGAATCTGTCTCCCACAAATATTGCTGGTCGGAATCTGAAATAGTACAGACTCTCTAAAAGTCATTTTGTCAAGCCTGCAGAGATTGTCTATGCCCCACTCTCCAAGACAGAATACATAGCCTGGGGCCCTGGGGATTGCCCAACCCAATCTGCAACCTTGGGCATTTGAACACTCCTTCTGGGGGCCTGAGGTTGGGCCTAAACTCTTGGCTGCTCCTCCTTCCGTTGGCTCCCACCTGCAAACAACATCTGCAGGCCTAGAGACTGGTCCACCCAGCCCATTGCAGCCACTGCCAACATTAATGCACACCCCTCAGGATTCAGAGAATTGTCTCACCACTACTGCTTCCGTTGCCCATGCCATATTGGTTGCTGAGGGTCCCCAAAACCCACATACTCGCCATATCCCCCACAACCACTAGTGGCATCATCACAACAAGTCACCTGGAGGCTCAGGAACTGGCCCATCAGTAACTGCCAACACAGGTGCCTGCATACACTGTCCGGGAACACAAATATAGGCACACTAAGCCCACTGCTGCTACCACGGGGGCTTAAAGACTAGCCCACTTGGCATCCCAGTACCAGCACAAATTCACCACAACCATACTAATAACTACATCCTACCACCCTTAGGAAATCACAGATGCTACTAGTGCTGTTTGTAGGAAAGGAAATTATTCAGAGACTACACTATTGTATGCATCCAGAATCAAAGTCAAAATATCCTACCCAACCAAGATAGATAGATACATACTCAGGAAAAAACCCTCCCCTAAGAAAGAAGTGAAAAAATAGGAGAAAGTGTCTGTTAAACCACATATGTGGATATCAGTGTAAAAACCCAAGAAACATGAAAAAAGCAAGTAAATATGCCATCTCCAAGGGAACACAGTAATTCTCCGGCAACAGATTTTAATAAAAAAGAAATAGTTAAAATCCCAAATAAAGAATTCAAAATATTGATTTTAAAGAAGCTCAGTGAGATAAAAAATAATTCTGCAAAACAATACAAAGAAATCAGAAAAATAATTCAGGATATGAATGAGAAATTTACTAAAGAGATAGATATTTTGTAAAAGAAACAAATAAAATTTCTGGATCTGAAAAATTAACTGAAGGGAATACAAAATACATTTGAAAGCTTCAGCAATAGTCTAAAACAGACAGAAAAAAAATCTCTGAAAGTGAGATATGTCTTTTGAAATAACCTAATAAGATGAAAATGAATTTAAAAATGTGAAAACATGAACAAAGACTTCAGGACATTTGGGACAACAAAAAGTGACCAAATATTCAAATTATGAGTATCCTTGAGAACAGAAGAAAGAATTTAAAAACTTATTTAATGAAATAATAAATGAAACGTTGCCAGGTGTAGCAGGTATATAATGTTAAACATTACTAATCATCAGAGAAAATGCAAATTAAAACCACAATGAGATATCTTCTTGCACCCATTAGAATAGCTATTATTATTAAAAAGATAAAAGAGCAACAGATGTTGGCAAGGATGCAAAGAAAAGAAAACTTTTCTACACTGTTGGGAATGTAAACATAGTATATCGTCACTATGAAAAACAATATAGAGATTTCTTAAAAAACACAAAATTAGAATTACCATTTGATCCAACAATCCTACAACTGTGTAGTTACCCAAAGAAAAGAGTTCATTATATCCAAAAAATATCTGCACTCACAGGTTTATTACAGAATTATTCACAATAGCTAAGTTATGGAATCAACCTAAGTGTTCGCCAATGAATGGATAAAAAATTTATACACACACACACACACATAAAACAGAGTACTCTTCAGCCATAAAAAGCATGAAATCATGTCATTTGTAACAACATAGATGGAATTGTAGGTTATTGTCTTAAGTAAAATAAGCTAGACATCAAAAAACAAATATCATATGTTCTCACTTGTATGTGAGAGCTAAAAAATTTGATCACATGGAGATAAAGAGTGGAAAGACAGATAATAGAGACTGAGAACAGAGGAGAAATATGGGAGAAATGAAGTGGAGTGATTTAAAGGACACAAACATACAGTGAACTAGAAGAAATAAATTCAATGCTTGATAGCAAAGTAGAGTAAATGTACTTTAAAAAATGTATTGTACTTATGTGATGAACATCCTAAATATCCTAAATTGACCACTAATCACTATATGCATGTAATACAATTTCTCATGTATACCATAAATTTGTACAAATTAAAAAAATAATAAAGTAACTTTGCAACTTCTTATAAAATAAAAAAGAACAAAATCATGAACTTCGCAACAACCTGGATGGAACTAGAGTTTATAATACTGAGTGATCTCTCACAGAAACAAAGTTCTGAGTATCACATGTTCTCACTCATAAGTGGATCTTGAACATCTATTGTAGTACTATAAGAAAAGGATCGACAGTGGTGGGAAACTTTGGGGGGAGTGGGGAGGGAAAGGGAGGTGGGATTAATGGTAGTCGATATCTATCTGTGGATGAGGGACATCCCTTAACAACAAGGGTAACTGAACGATGCATATTTGTATATCTAACCCTTAACTGTACCCCACAATTTTAAAATAAAAAATATGTTTAAAAAAAAACTAAACAAAATAATCCACAACCTCACCCTTAAGGATTTATCCCAGGGAAATAAAACCTATGTCCACAAAAATACCTATACATCGAAGTTTATTGCAGCTTTATTCATAATAGCAAAAATGTAAGAAGAACCCAGATATTCTTCAATGGGTAAATAATTAAACAATCTTTAATACCATGAAATACTGCTTGACAATAAAAAACAATGGACTATCAATACATGAAACAATTTAGATGAGTCTCCAGGAACATATAATTTTATATTCAAAAGTAAAAAGAAATTTATAAAAGGTTACATGATGAATGATTCCTTTGTGTAACATGCTTGATTATGATAAAGTCTTAAAAATGAACAAATGAGTGATTACATCCACAAGGTGTGGGAGGATCTAAGAGAAACTCTTCCTGAGAAAGTCCAACACTGGGCAGTCTAGACAAAGACTTTAAATCAACTGTCTTAAATATACTCAAAGAGCCAAATGAAACAATGAAAAAAGAACTAAAGGAAAAAAGGAGAACAATGTTTCACCAAATAGAGAATATCAATAAAAAGATTTTTTAAAAAAAGAATATAACAAATTCTGGATCTGAAAAGTATAATAACTGAATGAAAAATCTAGTAGAGGGGTTCCTCAGTAAGTTTGATTAGGGAGAAAAATGATCATTAAATTTGAAAATAGCTCAATTAAGATTATCCAGTCCAAGGAGCAGAAAGAAAAGAAAGAAGGAAACAGACTGAGAAACGTGTGGAATACATTCAAGCAAATGATTATACTATTAATGGGTGTCTCAGGGAGAAGAGAGAGAGAAGAGCAGAAAAAATATTTGAAGGGGTAGTAGTTGAAAACCACTCAAATTTGATTAAAAAAACTTAATCTACACATCCGAAAAACTCAATGAACTTCTAGTATAAACTCAAAGAGTCATACTGAGATGCATTATTGTAAAGGTGCTGAAGTCAAAGAGAAAGAGAAAATTTTAAAATCAACAAGAGAAAGGAAACTCATTACATATAAGGGATACTCAATAAGATTAACAGACAATTTCATCTCAGTAATTGTGGGGGCCAGACATGATGGCTCACACCCCGTAATCCCAGTGCTTTGGGAGGTTGAGGTGAGCAGGAACATTGCTTGAGGCAAATAACTTGAGAGTAGCCTGGGCAACATAGTGAGACCTCATCTCTAAAAAATATTTTAAAAATAAGTTGGATGTGATGGCATGTGCTTGTACTTCTAACTACAGGAGAGCCCAAGGCAGGAAAATCACTTGGGCCCAGGAGGTTGAGGTTACAGTAAGCTATGATCATGTCACTGTACTCCAGCTGGGGCAACAGAGTGATACCTTGTTTCTGAGCAATAATGACAAGAAACTGTGGAGGTTAAAGTGTTAAAAAAAACATGTAAACTAAAAATTTTATATCTGGCAAAAATATTCTTCACAATTGAAGGGGAAATTAAGACATTCCCAGGTAAACAAAAGCTGAAGGAGTTTGTCAATAGTAAACCTTCCCTACAAAAAAAATGCTAAAGGGCTGAAATCAGAGGACACTAGACAATAACTCAAAGCCAAACAAAGAATTACAGAACAGTAAAGAAAGCTACATAATCATTAAGTGAGAAAGAGAGAAGTATTACATTTTTTTGTTTTAAATCCTCATTTTTTCCTATGTGATTTTAAAGGCAGGTGTACAAAATAATAATTTTGAAATTTGTATTGGACACATAATGTATAAATATGCATTTTGTGACAATAACAACATAAAGGCAGAAGGGGCTATAAAGTAGCAGAATTTTACATACAGTTGAAAAAGAGTAAAAACTTATAGAATTGAAGGGAGCAGTAGACAGTTATACAATAACAGCAGAAGATTTCAATATCCCACTTTAAATCGTGGAAGAACAAGAGGAATAAGACAAAAGAGGACTTGAACAACAGTATAAACTAATAAGACCTAACACATACATATAGAACAAATAACACAACAAGAAAATATGCGCTCTTCTCAAGTGCACATGGAACATTATCTAGAATAGACTGCATGTTAGGCCACAAAACAAGTTTCAGTAAGTTAAAAAAAAATCATACAAAGAATATTTTTTTTTGAGAAAGCAGGATTTATTAAGAGGACAGAAAAGCTCCCACAGTGGGAGGGAAACTGAGGGGGTTGCCCCAAAGAACCTTTTCTTATCACATTGGATGGAAACTAGAAATTAACAATAGAAGGGAAACACAAAAACTAAAACACGTGAAAATTGACACAATCTTAAACAATTGGGTTGAAGAAGAAATTTCAAGTAAAATTAGAAAATACTTTGAGATTAATGAAAGCAAACACACAGTAACCAACATGTGCAGGATGCAACAAAAGTTGTGCTCAGAGGAATGTTTATAGCCATAAATGCTTAGATTAGAAAAGGAGAAAGATCCCAAATTAACAACTTAACATTAGATTTTAAGAAACCAGATAAAGAACAAGCTAAGCCAAAAGGTACCAGAATGAAGAAAATAAAAAAGATGAGAGTGGAGGTAATAAAAATAGAGAATGGAAAAGCAATAGAGATGATCAAATGTGTTTTTTCTTTCATTTCATTAATGAAATGTATTGTATTGCATTTATTGATTTACACAGGTTGAACCATCCTTCTGGTTCAAATCACTTGGTCATGGTATCAGATCCTACAAATGTACTGTTGAATTTAGTTTGCTAGTGTTTTCTTAAATTGTTTGTATCTATGTTTATCAGGGATATTGTCCTATAGTTTTCTTTCTTGTAGCATGCCTGGCTTCAGTAGTATCAGGAAAATGATGGCCTCATAAAATAAGTTTGGAAGTGTTCCTTCCTCTATTCTTGAAAAGGTTTAAGAAGGTTGGTATTAACTCTTCTTTGATGTTTTTCTAGCTAGACTGACCAGTAAAAGAGAAAGAAGACTCAAATTAGTAAAATCATAAATAAAAGTGATATTACTATCTATACATGTTATAGAAGCAAAAGGACTATGAGGGATTACTATGAGCAATTACATGCCAACAAATTAGATAACCTCTATGAAATGGACAAATTTATACAGAAACACAAATTATCAAAACTGACTTAATAATTAATGTGAACAGATTTATAACAAGTAAAGAGATTGAATCACTAAACAAACTTACAACAAAGACATCACAAGACCAAATGACTTCACTGGTAAATTCTACCTAATATATAAAGGAAAATCGGCACCAATCTTTCTCAAACGCTTCCATAAAACAGAATCGAAAGGAATTCTTTGTAGTTAACGCTATGAGGCCCACATTACCCTGACACCAAAGGCAGACAATGATATTACAAGAAAATAAAACTACACCAGAGTCTTTTATGAATATAGATGCAAATATCCTCAACAAAATACTAAAAAATTGAATCCAGCAGCATCTTAAAATAATTATACACCACAATCAAGTAGTATTTTCCTAAGTATCCAAAGATACTTCAACATATGAAAGCCAATACATGTAATACACCACATTAATAGAACAAAAAAATTTACATGATCTTCAACCCAAAAAACTCAAAAACCTTCATCAAACTAAGAATAAAAGGGAACTTCCTTAACATGATAAAGGCCATATATGAAAAATTCACAACTAAAGTAAAACTCAGTGTTGAAAGACTAAGGTATTTTCCCCTAAGATCAGGAATAAGACCAAGATGACCACTGTTACCATTTCTGTTCAACATTGTACTAGAAGTTCTAGCCAAGATAATTAGTAAAGAAAAAGAAAAAAAAGTCCAAATTGGAAGGTAAGAAATGAAGCTCAATTTGCAAATGATATGATATTATACATTAATAATCCTAACGAATTTACAAAAAATGATTAAAGCTAATAAATGATTTCAGTAAAGTTGTAAGATATAAGATCAATATGCAAAAATCTATTCTATTTCTCTACACTATCAATTAACAATCTAAAAGTGAAATTATGAAAACAATTCCATTTATAATAACATCAAAAAGAATAAAATATTTAGGAATAAATTTAATAAAGTAAGCACAAAGTTTTTACATTGAAAACTGCAAATATCTTTGAAGAAACTGTGAAGACTTAAATAAACATAAAGATGCCCTGTGTTCATGAACTGTTAGACTTACTACTGCTGCAGTGGCAATGCTACCCAAGGCAATCTACAGACTCAATGCAATCTCTGTCAAATATCCAATAACCTTTTTGCATAAATGAAAAAGCAGATCCTAAAAGTTATGTAGAATAGCAAGAGACTTCAAATAGCCAAAACAATATTGAGAAAGAAAAATAATGTCGAATGATTCACACTTCCAAATTTGAAAGATTACTACAAATCAACTGTAATCAAAATAGTATGATACTGGCAAATTGATTGGCATGTAGATCAATGGAATATAATTGAGAGCCAAGAAATAAATGCATGTATACATTTTAATTGATTTTCAACAAAGGTGCTAAGAAATACAATTAAGACAGAATGATCTGTTCAATAAATGGTGCCTGGACAGCTGGATATGCAAAAGATAGAATTTGGATTTACACTATATACAACAATTAATTCAAAATGAGTCAAAGACTTAAATAAGCTAGTAGCATAAAATTCTTACAAGAAAACATAGTGGTAAATCTTCATTACCTTAAATTTGGCAATGGATTCTATGTTATGACAACAAAACATAAGAAATAAAATTTAAAAAAATAATAAAAAAAATAAAAAGAAACAAAATAAAAGATAAATTAGAATTCATCAAAATTCAAGATTTTTGTGATTCAAAGAACACTATCAAGATAGTGAAAATAAAACCTACAGAAAGAGAGAAAATATTTGCAAACCATACATATATGAAAGGTTTAGTAAACCATAGTATATAAATAACACAAGTCAACAACAAAAAGTTAAACAACCCAATTAAAGAGTTGGCAAAAAATTTAAATAGGCAGTACTCACCAACAAATATATATAAATGGCCAACAAGTTGGTTGTGGGAATGTAAAATGGTACAGCTACCTTGAAAAACACTTTGGCATTTCCCCCAACAAGGGAAACATAGAATTACCATATGCTCCAGACTTCCTGACTGTATACCCAGAAGAATTGAAAATAGGTATTTAAACAAATAACATGCCTACGAATATTCATAGCAGCACTATTCACATTAACCTCACAATGTAAAAAACCCAAATGTCTATCAAGCAACTGACGAATAGATAAACAAAATGTGGTATATCCATACAACAGAATAGTATTCAGCTATAAGAAATGATGTATTGATACATATTACAATGTGAATTAACTCAAAAACAATATGCTAAGTGAAAGAAACCAGACCAAAAAGGTCACCATATTATATGAATCTATTTATATGAAATATATATATTTTAAAAATCCGTTAAAACAAAAAACAGATTAGTGGTTTCCAGGGACTGGGGAAGAAGAGGGAATGGATAGTGACTGATTAATATGTATGGAGGTTTTCTTTTGGTGTGATGAAAATGTTTTGGAATTAGATAAAGATGATGGTTGCATGAAATTGGTAATGTACTAAATACCTTTGAGCTGTACACTTAAAATGTTTAATTCATGCTATGTGAATTTTACGTCAATCAAAAAACATGTTCACTCTAACTGCCATAAAAATAATGGAGCTAAAAATAGCATGAATGGAAACTAAACTAGTTAGAAAATCATCACAGTGGTTCAGATGAGAGATAATGGTACTGGCAGTGAGGATGTAGTGAGGCAAATCAATTTGTTATTTAGGAACCATTATGTGTAGAATTTTGTGGCCAGTGAGATGAGCAGTGGATCACAGGCCCTGAGGATTCCTAGGTTTTGAGTCTGGGCACCTGGGTGAACAGCAACACCATTCAGATTAAAATTCATTTTGCAGATGCAAAACTAAAGAAGCCATTGGCTTGTCCACTGTCACAAATAAGCCAGTAAGAGAAATATGACCAGTACCACTCTCCTGCTCTCCTGACTTCTGGTTCAGGAAACTTTGCTTATAGTAAAGCAAATATGAATAGTGACTTTTTAAAAAATACCTGGATATTTTTGAACTACTAGGATTAGCATCTTATTTGTGTTCATTTAATATCTATGTTTGGAATTATAAAATTTTACCCATGATCGTATTCTGATGAAACAAAACCTCCACTCTCTCAGACTCCTATCCACAGTATCTGCCACCTTCCTTTATAAATCTTTCTATCCAGTACTGACAATTTTGAAAGACTCCTCTTATTGGCACACCAACACAGCCCAGTAAACACGCCATAGCCCCTCCCCCTCTTTCTGAAGCAATATAGTTGTCAGGGACTGCGTTTCCACAATCTCAAGCCTTCTAATACTGGAATAGGGATGAGCTGTTTAGAGCACCATCAAGTATAGGGATAAGTAGAAGAGGGGGCTGGGCAAGAGAAAAGAGACAATGCATGTGCCTTATCATTGGGGACCTCAGTCCCAGGTGGCTGGAGGGAGAGAAGGTGGGGGCATAGCAAAACCTCAGCTGCTGGAGAGGAAGAGCCAGGACCTTTTGTCTCATAATGTATGGAAGAGTGTGTGTATGTATGTGATGATGATGATTAAATGGTACATGGTATCAGGGAAAATTGTCAGTACTGATGCTGATTAGGGATGCTGAAAAACTAATAGTAAGGAAGGAAACTAGAAAAATTGGTCTGAGTGTGGGAAAGTAATACTAATTACAATCATTTATGCGAACTGCTTACCATTTATGACTAATTACCACCCAACACAATAACCATTAGGTATATCATTAAATATGTGTGAGATTAACTTTGTTGTCAGTTTTATTTGTGATTAGAACAGTAAACTCTGCATGTCTGCTTGAGCTTAATAGTTTGTTGCTCATGCAAGCACAACTGTCAGCTCACAATTTGAAAAAAACATTATGTTAGAGTTCGAGCGTGGCAGGCTTTAAATTCCAGGCTAAGCAGTTTATAGTTAATTTAGGAGGCAATGGGGAGCCCTTACAGAATAATCAACGGGGGAGTTACATGATCAGCCCTGTACTTGAGGAATCACAGATTGGCAGAGCTGGAAGATTCCTTAAAGATTATTCACCTAGTGGTCACCAGCCAGGGGGCACTGGCATCCACACTGGGGGTTCTGGAGGGATTGTGAAAATTTCAGAAAGCCTAAAGAAGCCCATACATTTCTCTATAATAAGGCTGTACAGATCAGCTACAATGTCAATATGATTTTCTTTCAGCTGAAATTAATCAAATGAGGACACTGATCAGAAGAACTGTTTGGCAGTGATGAAAGCCTGATGATTTTTTTAAAATGAGAAAATAAGTTAATTGTTCTTTAACAAATGAAAATGTTAACATTAAAAAAAAGAAATAAGGTCCCCACAAATTCAAAACAAAGCAAAAGAGGCCTTAGCTGATGAAAAAGTTGAGAGCCTCTATTGTCATCCAACTAGTCCTTTCATTTTTAGATGGGGAAACAGAAGCTAGAAATGGTTGAAACTTGCCTTATAAGAAGATGGATAAATGGATTGGACAGTGCAAATTGAAGGTAGGTGAGACTAAAGAAGAGAAAATCAGTTTAGTAGCAAACTGTGGTGCCTAGATTAGAGTGGGAGAAGTCGGTCTACAAAGGACAAGGGCAGACAGAAGAGAACGAAAGGCAGTACCAGCTAGGTTCACTAGTTCAATGTGTACAGAAAGGAAGAGAAGTTGAAAATGACTCCAAAATCCCCAGTATGGCAAACTGGGACAATGATGGAATTATGAGCAGAAATATAAAAAACTGGAGGAATACTTGGTTTGGGGGTAGAGGAAACCCATGAGTCTGGTGTTATACATATTGACCTTAAGTTATAGTGTTGTGTATTCAAAAAGAGTATGGCAATATAAGTGAGAAATGCTTGGCTTTATTGATTTATTTAGAATTGGAATCTCACTCCGTTGCCCAGGCTGGAGTGCAGTGGCACGCTCATGGCCACACCAGCGTTGACCTGCTGGGCTCTGGCAATCCTTCCGCCTCAGCCTTCCAAGTAGCCAAAACTACAGGTGCGCGCTACTACGCCTGCTTATTTATTTATTTATTTGTTTGTTTGTTTGTTTGTTTATTTATTGTAGAGACGAGGTCTTGCCAAGTTGCCCGGGCTGGTCTCGAACCTGTGGCCTCAGGCAATCTACTCTCTACGACCTCCCAAAGTGCTGGGATTACAGACTAAGCCACTGAGCCCGGCCAGCTTTATTTTCTTAAACTACTTTATTGAGGTATGATTGACGTACAATAAGCTGTACATATTTAATTTATACAACTTGATACGTTTGGAGATAGGTATACCTTCATGAAACCATCACCAAAATTTATGAGCATATTCGTCACCTCCAAAAGTTTCCTCCTACCCTCCTTATTTATTATTAATATTTTTTTAGAACTACTTGGTTGAAAATCCTGACTTCTTTACACTGTGTGGATTTTGGTAAAGAATGTTTCCGTTGATTCTCAGTTTCCACATCTGTGGATCTGGGACTATATTTGCTTCATAAGGTTAGTGAGAGTATTAAATAAGAAATTTATATAAAATGCCTAGCACAATATCTAGCAAGTACCCATTGCTCCTCTCTAGAGAAAGGATTGAGATGAAAATATTTAAGAGACAGCTAAAAACAAAAGAGAACTCAAGAGATATGTCAGATCGCAAGCTATAGTTTTAGGAGCTAACTGCAAAACACTGATAGCACTTTCCCGGGGTTTTCAAGGTTTGAAGTCAAAAGAACAGAATTCAGGAAAACTCTAAAAATTTGTCAAGGAATCTAGCAAAGGAACTTGAAAAGGATGGACAGAATGGGATAGAGAGCCAAGGAAGGCAAGATAATTTGAAAGTGGAAGACTATTCTATGGCATCACATGAAGTAGAGGGATCTAGAAAACGAAAAAAGAGTTGAAGCCATTAGAAAGTAACTTTAAGAGAAAGCAGAAAATTATAAATGAATTAGACAAGAGGCTAAATAGTGAAGGTGGAGCAGCAGAGACAGTTTTAAAAAAGCAACTCTGTCACTATTTGCCAGGAAACAAGAGTGTTAGAGGAAAGAGTAATTTATTTTTATTTTAATTTTTTTAATTTTAAAGATGTGGGGTACAATTCAGAATTAGGTATGCAAATAGTCATTGAACAGGTAAAATTTGGGCCTCCCTTTGGTCCCCATTTCGCTTGGTTTGCTATTGATATTATATGCCACCCCCTACTCCCCTGGCAGTGTCCCACTACTGCCAATCCCTTTCTTACTGTATTATGGTAAAAGTTCAGGGTCTGCTTATGAGTGAGAACATGTGGTACTCAGTTCTTTGTTTCTGTGATAGATCACTCAGTATTATAGACTCAAAATCTGTCCAAGTTGCTGCGAAGTCCCTAATTTTTTTATGGCTGTATAATATTCCATAGTGAATATGTAGCAATTTTTAAAAATCCAATCCAGTTTTGATGGGCAGCATGACTGGTTCCATGTTTTTGCTACATGCGTGGGGAGGTATCTTTTTTTGTAGAGTGATTTAAGCTCCTCTGGGTATATTTCTAGTAGGGGGACTGCTGGGTCATACGGAAGGCCAATTTTTAGTTCTTTCTGGAATCACCACACTGTCTTCCATAGAGGTTGAATTAGTTTGCATTCCCGTCAACTGTGTAGAAGTTCCCTTTTCTCTGCATCCTCACCAGCATCTGTTGTTGTTTGTTTTAATAATGATGGCCGTTCTAACTAGAGTTAGGTGGTATCTCAATGTGGTTTTGATTTGCATTTCTCTGATGATTAGTGAGGCTGAGCATTTTTTCATGTGTCTGTTGACTGCTCATATGCCTTCTTTTGAGAAGTGTCTATTCATGTCTTTTGCCCACTTTTTAACAGGGCAGTTTGTTTTTTTTCCCTTTCACCACATTTGAGTTCCTTGTAGTTCCTGGATGTTAGGCCTTTGTCAGACATACAGTTGGGAAATATTTTTACCCATTCTGTGGGCTGTCTCCTTTCTCTCTTAATGATTTCTTTTGCTTTGCAGAAGCTTTTCAGTTTGACAAGGTCCAACTTGTCAATCTTACCTATGGATAAGTTTTTTTGTTTTTGTTTTTGTTTTTTTAAGATTTTTTTCAAAGCATGGGCTTTAGGGGTTTTGATCAGGAATTGGTTGCCTATTCAGATTTTCATAAGGGTGTCTTCTGTGTTTTCTTTTTCTTTCTTTTTTTTCTTTTCTTTTCTTTTTCTTTTTCTTTTTTTTTTTTTTGTGTTGGAGTCTTATTCTGTAACCCAGACTGGAATTCAGTGGCACGCTCACGGCCACCACAGTCTCTATCTTCTGGGTTCAGGTGATCCTTCTGCCTCAGCCTTCCAAGTAGCTGGAACCACAGGAATGCGCCACCATACCCGGCTAATTATTTGATTTATGATAGAGGCAAAGTCTCGCTGTATTGCTCAGGCTGGTCTCAAACCCCTGAGCTCAGGCGATCCTCTCACCTCTGCCTCTCAATGTGCTAGGATTACAGATGTGAGCCACTGCGCCAAGCACTTCTGCATTTTCTAAGATTCGTAATGTTTGAGGTTTTACATTTAGGTCTTTGATCCATTTAGAGTTGATTTTTGTGTATGGTGATAGGTAGGGGTCCTGTTTTATTCTTCTGCATGTGGTCAGCCAGTTTTCCCAGCACCATTTACTGAATAGGTTCTCTTCTTCCCAGTGGTTGTTGTGGGAGGCTTTGCCAAAGATGAATTGGTTGAGAAATTGATATTTTGCTTCCAGAATCTCTATTCTGTTCCATTGGTCTATGTACCAATAAGTGTAGACTTATAGTAACATTTAAAGTTTGGAAGTTTGATACCTCCCACTTTGTTTCTTTTGTTAAGAATTATTTTGGCTATTCATGGTTGTTTATGTTTCCATATGAATTTCTGCATTGTTGTTTCCAGGTCTGAGAAGAATGATGTTGGTAATTTAATGGGTACAACATTGAATCTGTAGATTGCCTTGGGTAGGATGGACATCTTAACAATGTTGATTCTCACATGTTCTCACTCATATAGTAGACCTTGATCATCCAACGTATTACCACAAGAAAATGTCTGACTGTGGTGGGAAACTGGGGTACAGTTAGGGGTTAGGCATACAAAAATATTTCGTTCAGGTACCCTTGTTGATAAGAGGTGTCTCCCCATCCTCAGATAGATACCCACCACCATTAATCCCATCGGCCGGGGGCGGGGCCCCCGGCCCCCGGGGGGCGCCCCCGGGGGGGCAGTGGGGGGGGGTGGGG
>CAUYQG010104852.1:0-13951 GCA_963574415.1 Tarsius wallacei | reverse complement strand
AAAAAATTTATTTTCTATTTCAGATATATGAGGTACAATTCAGGGTTAGGTATACAAATGTTCATTATGCAGGTGTCCTGGTTGATGAGGTGTGCTTCCCTTCCCCGGCAGATTCCCACTGCTGCCAATCTTGCCTTCTCCGCAAACCCCCTTCCTCCCCCACCCCGGTTCGCAGCAGTCTCCCACTATGGCCAATCCCTTTCTTGTAGTACTATGGCAGATCTGTTTTTACATAACTAGTGCCAGAGCTTCTGTCCAAGTGTGTCTTACTTACCATTGGGTCACTACAGTTTAGCACAGAGCCTGACACACTGTGTCACTCAGTCTTTGCAGCTAATAAGGCTAAACCTCTCCTAGTGCTGCTAGAGTCCACAGATCTGGCAGTGCAGCTGTGGCACGGATGAGCTGTGCTTGTGCCACACCGGAGCCATAGCTATCATAAGAGTGTCCTTTAGCGAAGGGCCGCTACTGCCAGTGCTGCTGCCGTTGGTGGTCAGGACTTACATCAGCTAGGTGCTGCTGTGTGCTGGAGCTGACCCGTGACCTGTGTTCTCTGAAACAATTCTGTGGCAACCTGGAGTGAACTCCTGTCTTCAAAGCTGTTACCAGTGTTGCGTAGAGATTTTTTTTTTTTTTTGAGTTGGGTTCTCTGTCACCCAAGTTGGAGTGTATGTAGTGGCATGGTCACGGCTTACCACAGCCTCGACCTCCCGGGCTCAGGCGATCCTTCCTCCTGAGTAGCTGAGACTACAGGTGTGCGCCACCATGCCCAGCTAGTTTTTTTGACTTTTTTTTTTTTTGTAGAAATGAGGTCTCGTTATGTTGCCCAGGCTGGAATCGACCTCTGGGACTCAAGCAATCCTCCCACCTCGGCCTTCCAAAGTGCTGAAATTACCCCACTTCAGCCTCCTGAAGTGCTGGAATTACAGGTTTGAGCCCCCATGCCTGGCCTGTAGAGATCTTTTATAATAGTAATGACTTTAGTTTCCCTTTCGCATTTCACTGTTTCCCTAGGACTTAGATCAGTCCATGACAGCTGCCTAGAAGAAAAATATCAGACTCTCCAGTGATGTGCAGAGCTCAGACTTCCACCTCGCCCCCAAGAAACCTGGCACTGTTTGTAACCAATTGTGGGGTCTGACCATGTACCCCTCAGGTGGCTCTCTCTCTGCAGGCATCTCAGTGGCCATCACTGGCAGGGTCCTGATGGCTGATCCCATGGTTCCTCTTGACTTGCTTCCTTGATGTCTGACTCCCCAGGTGAGGATGACCTAGATGAAGCTGTGATCCCAACTCACATTTGAGCCCTCAGGGGTATCCTTCTGTGATGGTCCTGCAGCGTAACTTACATTTACAATGTTACCAAGCAATTATGTTCAGTGTCTGGTGCTGAATGCAATTGCACAAGCCATTTCATTCATTCATTTTTACAATCATTCAACAAAGTTTCATTCATATACTCATTCAGCAGAGAGTGTCACTCATACATTTATTCAACAAATAGATTGCAATTGAAAAGCTTTGGTTCTTAGAATGGCAAGACTGGTCACCTAGGTAATTCATTTCCAAATGGCAGTGAATAAATGGTTCTTTTGTATCTCAACAGACTAGAAGTGAGCTGTGTTCACGGATCAACTAATTTCATGGGACTGCATTTGCGTTTAGAATCTTATAAAGTGCCTATGTATGCAACAACAAACGAAGTGATGCAATGCTTTCTGAGATTTACGGAAAACCTCCAGTGTTCTTACCCTGGCATTTCTTAGCCCCTGTTTCTTCTATTTTGACAGTAAACGGAAAAAGGACTCAGAATATATTTGCATCTGTGGAAATACACGTTATTGCTATCTTTTAAAAAAATTCCATTTTTTCTCCTTCTGTTCAAATCCAGTTGTCCATCTGCCTTGCATTCCCTTGCTTCCCCATGGCTTACTTTACACCTTTCCCCGGATTTATTAACACTCGTCATTCAGTCATCTGTCCTCTCAGATCAGCTGCAGCCACAGATTAATTTCCCAGTTAAATGGCTGGCTGTTCCTCTGGCTTTCATGTGGGCTAATTTGAACAATCTGCTGAGCTTATTTTATTTCCAGTCTTCTGCGTATGTTATCTCCTCCAGCAGCAGAGGACATTTTTGTTTTTGAGCTCAGCGCAACAGATGCCCTGCTAATTTTCCCATGGAGAAGGCAACCAGGATCACCAGCACCATGACAGTTTGGGGAATTGAGGGGCCGGCACCGTGAACACATGCTTGTGCGCCTGCAGTGTGGCTTCCTCTGGCCTTGTTTCCAGGTGGCATATTGAAAACACAAAGCGAAGAGAGACACGCTCTTTTAAATCTGAGATGTGTCTATGAAAATGTTCTAGAACCCATGGTAAGACACTAGGTTTTAGGATTCTCGAAGTTCTGTTTTTTCCGTTTTGTTTTGTTTTTGAGTTGGGACCTCACTCTGTCCCTCAGGCTGGAGTGCAGTGGCATGATCACAGCTCACCACAACCTCGACCTCCTGGGCTCAGGGGATCCTTTCTCTTCAGCCTCCCAAGTAGCGAGGACTACAAGCATGCGTCACCATGCCCAGCTATTTAAAAAATTTTTTTTGTAGAGATGAGATCTTTCTATGTTACGCAGGCTGGTTTTGAACCCCTGGGCTCAAGAGATCCTCCTGCCTCGGCCTCCCAAAGTGCTGGGATTACAGGCATGAGCCACAGTGCCTAGCTAATTCTTAAGGCTCTTATTCACCTTTAAATACCTAACAGGACCCTTCCTTCACCTCTGCTGCCCCAAAGACCCAGGAAAACTCCATAAATATTTGTGGAATTGAATGGAATAGATTAGCATAATTAAATACACGGTTAAAAAAAAAGAAAGACACGTTTTATTTTCTGAAAAGAAATTTCAAAGCAGGGATAATATCTCATTTGTATTAGTGTAATTATTAGCTAATTAGGTCTAAATCATATTCAGGGGACATTTTTCATGTGCTTATCACGTATAATTGTGCCATTTCCCTCTGCTCAGAATGGCAGCCCTATTGTTTGACAGAAAATGTTAGGAAATAAACAAAACATATCACCCCAAATTCTAAATGCTCATGAAATTTGAACTCAAAGGCCATAAACTTACAGCAAAAAGACAACACTTGTCTAGAATCCAGAATTCATTTTCTTCATATAGTTTATCTTATTTATTCTTTAAAAATGATATTACTGTGATTTGGTATTTGTGCAGACTTAGCTTGAGTTTCCTGGTTGTCACAGGCTTTCACGCCGCTGACCGTGACCTTTGTCTAAAGCTTCTGAGCCACTGGAGAAGGTCCTAGAAAGAGTGTGATCAGCACTCTCGGCTGTAAGACTTATTTTCCTGTGGGAAAATACCAAATATTGATTCAAGGCTGATAAGGGTGAAAGAAGAGTGGGTGGAGTAGGGAGATCTGACAAATGGAGAATGGTCTGCCCACAAAGCTGATCCCAGGAAACCCTGTGAGTTTACCACTCATCCATTCAAAAATATTGTTGAGAGACTTCTGTGTGCCAGGCACCATCCTAGGCACTTGGGAGATGGCAGCAAACAAGATGAAGTGTCAGCTTTCTTGGAGTTTATAGGCCAAAAAAAAAAAAAATCCCCCAAAACCCGAAACCACAAGAAAAATAGTGGATTTTGACAAGTGTTAGGCAGAGAATTACAAACATGTTTATATAAAAGAGAGTGACCAGGTGGTTACTCTGTCTTGGGAAGACAAGCCTAAAGGTGACGAGGACGTGGAAATCCAAGCAAATTACAGCATGAATGTGGAAGATGCTGAGGATTATTAGGAGAACATATTTAGAAGTTTTTCTTTTTTTGAGTCAGGGTTTCACTCTGTCACCCAGGTTGGCGTGCAGTGGCACCATCATGACTCACCAAATCTTCGACCTCCTCCTACCTCAGCCTCCTGAGTAGCTGGGACTACAGGCAAGCACCACCATGCCTGGCTTATTTTTTGATTTCTTTGTAGAGATGCAATCTCACTGTGTTGCCCTGGCTGGTCTTGAACTCCTGGGCTCAAGCAGTCCTCCTGCCTCAGCTTCCCAAAATGCTAGGATTAGAAATATTTTCTAAAGAATTCTTGACATGATCCGAGGGAAGCGTTGAAAGCTAAAATCGTACTCTTGAAAACTTCTCCACTATTCCCAACTGTGTAATATTTTCCTCCTCCATTCTTACTATCTCCTTTCTGGCACTTTCTGTCAGTGCCTTTTTTTATCTTTTTTTTTTTTAACAGTTTATTAGAGAGAAGAAGAGAAGAAAAAAGGAAGATTCATAGCAGAAAAACCTGCCATGGGCTGATTCCTAAAAGATCTAAAATTCAACCTTCCTTATGACCCAGCAATCCCCCTTCTGAGAATATACCAGAGGAACTCAAATCACTCTATGAAAAAGATACCTGCATACATGTTTATTGCAGCATTATTCGCAACAGCAAAAACATGGAACCAACTGTGCTGCCCTTCAAAAGTGAACTGGATGAAAAAAATGTGGTACAGATACACGATGGAATATTACACAGCCATAAAGAAGGACAAAATTATGAACTTCACAGCAACGTGGATGGATTTAGAATCTATAATACTCAGTGATCTATCACAGAAACAAAGAACTGAGTACCACATGTTCTCATTCATAAGCAGACCCTGAACATTTACCATAATACTATAAGAAAGGGATTGGCAGTAGTGGGACACTTCCTGGGGGGGGGGTGCACATAACACCAATAAGTGTACTTGATCTCAAACCAGGCGAAGTGGGGACCAAAGGTAGGCCCAAACTTTACCTGTACAATGACCATTTGTATACCTAATCCTGAATTGCACCCATCTTTAAAAGAAAGACCTGCCATGAGCAAGTTTCTGAAAAAACAAAAACCACCGGTGCCCTCTAACATTCTTCTTATACTTCCCACATGGCACCTAGACCACTCTTGGGCACTAATTTCTTTCTATGTCTGTCTCTGTGTTCTCCACTGTAAGCCCCTTGAGAATAAGTTTTGGAACTTCCACTTTTTGTTTTGTCAGTGGCTGGTAGAACCTGGCATGGAGTAAGTAACTAACAAATGCATGTTTAATGGGAATACATTTGTCTCATCCTACAACTAGGCAGAGAGGAGATACTGGGTCACATGTTCACCCATCCCCAGTGCCTGGCTTCAAGAGGGACAGAGTTAGTAAGGATTTGCCAATTGCAAGTTCTTAAACGGATGAAAGCACCCCGAAGTCTTTGCTCAAGCTCCACTTGGCTTTTGAGCCTTTGTACAAAGGGTCGAATGGAAAGATGGAGAATGGCATAGGTGAGAGGGAGACTTAGATGATATAAAGAGTTAGGTTTTTGGGCATGTTTGCTGGCTCATTCAGGAGATCACAGTTGTGATTCAGGATAGGAAATAGCCTAGTTAGAGGGAGATTTTGACAATAAAGAGAGTCGGGATCCTTAAGGTGTTTGCTGGATCTTTCAGTAGATCACAGTTGAAACTCGGTGCTGGAGAAAGGGTAGGGTTGAGGAGAGAAGTGGGGATTTGCAGGTAGGGCTTGATATATTGGACACAGGATATTTGTGAAAAAGGTCAAATGATGTTCTCAAGGATAAAAAATGTTTCCAATAAAAGGCAAGCACATTTTTATACCAGAAACTGATGACACAGTAATTGTGCTGGTTTGGCTTTTTGTTTTCTTGCTAATATTACATCACTGGATCACACAAGCGTGGTGAGCAGGGGACAATAAAAATAAGTTATCAATGCACTATTAACTCAGCGTGCTCTCACCTATTAATAAGACATTGATGTCTCCTCTTATGCGTGTCCCATCGTGAAGTACTTCTCATTACCTCCAAGCAGCATATACAAAATGGGTTTTTTAATATACTCATGACTGTGGATGCTTGGTGCTAAAGACTTGTTTAAATGGTCAAAGATATCCTATTTAAGAAACAGGAAACACTTACATTGCACATTATCAACATTAGAATAGAATCTCATTATCCATTAGCTGGTATTTGTGCGATTTATAACTCACTTTAGATTGAGTTTTGCAGAATTTCATGATCTTTGCCACATCATCAGATGAAAACGTAGGTACTGTGTCTTTGCTCATCAGTTTGATATTATTAGCTAGGATGATGGCCTTGTGTTTTCTAAGCTACAGAAATCTTTTAAGAGATGCTGCTAATTAACTATTAAATAAATGCTTGGATGAAGTTATCTTCATAACAGATAAGCTACTTGGAAATTGCTTTCAATAAAATGGAATGAGTTAAATTTCTTTCTTTGTATTTTTGTTAACCTTTGCCTGTTTTCTCTACATCTCAGACAGAACACTATGCTGTATATTGTTTTTAGACTTGTGCTCTCTTAAAATTGCTCAAAGAAGGAACTGGTAAAGAGACCCTCTATAGAATGGCCTGTGGGAATTAAAGATGCTTCAAATGACTACTAATATTGCCTCTGCTTTGAGGCAAATCTAGCACAATGCATCTGGTTGTTCACACACAGAGAGAATGAACCCTAATACAGGCAAATGTTTCAAACCATAAAGAGTAAATCACATTATAATTTAGAGAGAATTATACCTTCATTAAGTTGAAAACTTTTTTTAAAAAATCATTTTGAATGAGAAAATAAAAAGAAAAACTAGCAAAGCAAGAAAAACCGGGTGCTTTGTATTTTTTAAAAGCTATGACAGATTATTTCATTGGATTGAAAACTAAATGTACGCTTCAATTTTAACTACAAAAAAGCTTTCTTGAATAGGCAAATACAGATATCTCAACACACTAAGCACTTTTGGGAAACATTCATCTTCCTTTCTAAAAACATTTCTTAAAGAAGAGATTGCTTTCAAAAGTAGAATTTAAATATGCAATTTACTTAAATTCACCAACCCAATAACACAAATATTTATTGAATGTAGCCCAGAAGGGACAGGCTGAGGGTCAGGTAGGAGAGTCCTGGGAGAACAGGACTGAAACAAATAAGACATAGGAGCTTGCAATCCAGTGACAAAAATGAGATGCCTTCTGGAGGGGACCCTTTCACCTAATGGGGGGGAATGGCCCTGTGGACATGCATGCTGCTTATGGGATAGAGACTACGAGAAACAGGCAGCTATAACCTTCGAGAAGAGAGGAATTTGCTAAATCTAAATCCACCAGCCAACCCACACACTCCCCCATCCACTCACCCATCAAATAACCAGCAGATATTACCGAACATCCACTAAGGATAAATTGCCGTGTTGTCTGCTGTGGGAGAGATGTAAAGACGAATAAGACCCAGTTCTCGACCTCAGAAAAATAATCTAAATGCCAGTTCCTTCCTTCCAGTGAAAAGGTCAATCCCTGTTGGTTCATTATCTTGCCACTTTACATGACAGATAATGACAAAGAACCTCCTTCCCTCCTTCTGCTAATACATAAGCCTTGTCACATTTTATGTTTTTTTGCTTTTCCTTTGGGCTTAACTTTCTTCTTTCAAAGAAATGAAAGGCTGCCTCTTGCTTCCTAAAGGCAATTTTATTCCTTCAATACTGCTCCCAAGACTCTGTTTAAGCTTTTCAAAGTCAAAGAAAGTTATCCTAGACAGAGAAGTATACTGATTCATGAACTACTCTTTGTGAAATACAACACTTCTTTTTCCCACGGGGTCTTTAATACCTTATTGTTTTCCATTCATGAAGGCTGTGGTGATAAGGGTCATCAGTAGAAATATATTTTAGGCTGAAAATGGTAGAACAGTGAAAAAAGAAATTAAAAACTGCATGAAACATGCTTGGAGCGAACACTAAAAAAATCCGCTTCATTATTTTTGTTTCTCAGTTAGTCTTGTGGGTAAGTCTTTTTATATTATCATATAATTCTTGTCCGCTTCCAAAAGCAATTCCTAATTGAGAAGATCTCGAACTTAGCTCCAATTATGAAAGCTATGTACCTATTGGTAGATGTTTTCTTCAGTATGGAAGACCAATTAGATTTGCGGTTGCTGCTTATATGTGTGGGGAGTTGGAGGGGGTAGGTAAGGTGGTTCATAGTGGTCACATGACTAGCTTCTATGCATTAGCATAAGTTAAATTTCAGATTGGTGAATAAACTGTACAAAAGGATTAGTGCAAGGAAAACAGATCCGAGAGTCACCAGAATTTACAGTGGTCATCTGGGTCTCAGCTCTGACTGGAGAGTTTCTCTAATCTCTGGATAGGCCTTGAGAAAAAATTTATTTAGTCATCAATCAATATTTCAGTCACTCAGTCAACTGGACACTGACTGCATTTATGTGCTATGCTACATGTTTAATATATTTAAGTTAATAAAACGTAACTCCCTTCTCTAAGGCAAAGTTTTTAATTATTCTAGTGTTTAAAGAAGTTTACTTTAAATTTCTCTTCATATGCATTTATGATAATGAAATGAGGCTAATTTCTTTTTTATGATGCATAATAAATGCATATACTTTGGGGACACGTGATAATTTAATATATTCATATAATTTGTAAAGATAAAATTGGTGTACTTGGGGTATCTGTAACTTTATTTTATTTTGAGTTAGAGTCTCACTTTGTCACCCAGGCTGGAATGCTGTGGCACACTCATGGCCACCACAGCCTCGACCTGCAGGGCTCAGGTGATCCCTCTACCTCAGTCTTCCAAGTAGCTGGAACCACAGGCACACACCATCATGCCTGGCTAATTTTTTGATTTATGGCAGAGATGAGGTCTTGCTAAGTTGTCCAGGCTGGTCTTGAACCCATGAGCTCAGGCAATTCTCTCACCTCGGCTTTTCAAAATGCTGGGATTGTCGTCGTGGGCCACCGTGTCCGGCCTCCGTTGTTTTGCTCTAACCATTTAAATTATTTTCTTCTAGCTATCTTGAAATGTGCAATAGATTATTGTAAACTATAGTCACCCTACTGATCCGCCAAACAACGGGTCTTATTTCTTCTACCAAACGGTGTATTTTTACCCATTAATCAACTTCTCTTCCTTTCTCCCCCCACCCTTCCCAGCCTCTGGTAACCACCAGTATGCTCTCTATGAGATCACTTTTTTAGTTCCCACATATGAATGAGAACATGTGATCTTTGTCTTTCTGTATTTGACTTATTTCACTTACCATAGTGACCTGCATTCCATCCATGTGGCTGCAAATGACAGGACTTTTTTTTTTTTTTTTTTGAGTTGGAATCTCACTCTGTCGCCCAGACTGTTTGCCCATTTTTAAGTTGGATTATTTATTTTTCAGCTGTTGGGTTATTGAGTTCCTTATATATTCTGGTTATTAATCTCTGATCAAATGGATAGTTTGCAAATATTTTCTCCCATTCTGTGGGTTGTTTCTTCACTTTGCTGACTTCTTCCTTTGCTATGCAGAAGCTTTTACTCTTGATGTAATCCTGTTTGTCTATTTTTGCTTTGGTTGCCTAATTTCTTTTTTTTACTATGTCTGATACAAACTTGACACACCCCATCTCCCTATCATTCATAAAAAAGTGGGGGAAGTGTGTTGGAATGATAGACCACTTCTATGCTCTGGAACTTTCATAGCTGTTTATATATTTCAGTGAGAAGTGCAAACATTTCAACTGGCAGGCAACTGTAACAGGAAAAAGTTAAAAATACATATGTCACATATATGTGATCTTTATTCAGCGTGTTTAAGACCAGCTATGGAGTTTGCTGGGCTCATTGTAAAATAAATAAGAGCTCCTTGCTCAAAAATTAAGAATTTCAAGACAGCAACAGCAGAGCATTGACCTCAGTGAGAGGCTCTCTAAGTATAAGGCCCTGTGTTGATTGCAGAGGTTGCAGGCTCAGGAAACCAGCCTGCATTTACCCTACAAGACAGAGAGACTCCACGTTTCCTATGACCTGCCAATACCTTAATTCTTATGAAATCACATGGCCAAGGAGAACCAAACTAGATGATCTCACAATACTGTTCTAGACCAGCATTTCCTAAAGGATGGCCTGAGGAATGTTGGAGAAATGTTGGGTTAAATACAATCAAGTCGATTTGTATTGAGACTTTCTCGGAGTCTTTAATATACTAATATGCATTGTGCATTTCTAGAAGGTGCAACCGAATATGCAGAATTTCTCAAAGATTGTTGATGGGTTTGAGACAACTGAAAATATAGGCAAGAATAAGAATGCAATGCCAGAGAGTGAGTAATTTAACTTGTTCTAGAGCTGAGTTCTGCCCTCAACTTCTAGCTCAAAAATATCTCCACAAGATGGCCTACATTCCTACAGTCAACATGGAGGCAATGGACATTCATTGCATGCCCACAGCAGACACTGTGGGTTGCCTATCCAGTGTCCAGTCCCCACTTCTTCCTTGCTCATGGGATCCCTATTTGTTTAGGGTTAGAAATGCTCACCCATTGGATTCTTGCAGTGGGGGTGCCATGTGACCTGGATTTTGCCAACTGGACATCTATGGGGTGGAGCTTCTGGGATATAAATTTTCCGATTAAAAAGTGACAGATTCAGTGGTCGTGTGTCTTTGGTTCTTCACACTTCCAACCATCCTTTCTCTTGGAATTCAGCAAAAATGCTTGGAGACACAGGATTCAAATTGTGATGGTGAGGTTGAAAGTCACCAGGGAGAGCAGTGGAGCAGGATAGCTGAAGGGTTCTAGCTTCTGGATGACCTGCTTGAGAAACCATATCACTAATTTCTTAGGGCTTCTTATTATTTGAGAACACCCATCCCTGCTTGACTAGGCTATTGCAGTTGGGTTTTAGTTTTGTGTAGTCTTCACTGATCTGCACCTGAAATGCAACACACTTGAAGTTGAGTCAGCATCTTCACACCCTGATCCTGTTTCTTTTCTATCCCGTTGTCTAAGTGGATAACCTGGATGCCATCCTCTCTCCCTCATTGCTTGTAAGCTGTGGCACTTGTTCTGCTGCTGCTACTGAAGCTACTCTGAGCACAACCTTCCATTCCCTGGCCACTGACACGCTGGGTGCAGCCTCCAAAGTGCCTGGCAGGCAGTGGCTGCAGCCTTCTGACATTGAGGAAATCTCTACTCACAGTGTTTGAATGCTACAGAGGCCAGCATGGCTCGGTGTACAGAGGGAAACTCCCATGCAGATTTACCTCCTTGGTAGATCCTTACCGAGCTTCTCTGCCAATGGATTTTGCATGACAGGCTCCTGTTTTATCCTTCCATGCAGGAGAGGGTCTGCCAGGAATTCTGGCTTGAGCACATCAGTCCTGTTTGGGCTGCTATAATAAAATATCATAAACTAGGTGACTTACAAACCACAGGAATTTGTTTTTCGCAGTTCTGGAGGTTAGAAAGTCCAAAATCAAGATGTTGACAGATTTGGTGTCTGGCGAGGACCTTCCTTACAGATGGCAGCTTTTTGCTGTGTTCCCACATGGCAGAAGGGGCTAGTGAGCTCTCTGAGGCCTTTTTTATACGGGCAATAATCACATTTATAATGGCTCTGACCTCATGACCTAATCACTCCCAAAGACCCTGCCTGCTTATACTATCACATTGGTGATTGCATTTCAACCTGTGGATGTGGTCAGGACACAGCAAGCTCCATGATTTGTCATCAAATTTATATTCAATAGTTTCTTATATCTAGAAGCCCTGAAGTACTATCATATAATATTAATCTGTTACTTCCTTTTCCCACATTGTATTAAGAGGAGAGTGGCAAAAGTTTGAGAGACCTACAGGCATGTGGGGCTGTGGGAGGCTTTAGAAACATGCTCTCAAAAATAAATACTAGCCACCATGTTTGATCAACTGCTGTGTCCTTTCGATTCTGCCTCATAAGTATTGCTCTAGTGGGTAAATTTCTCTACATATTCACTGGCCCAACTCCATTCAGGCCCTTTCATCCCTTGCATGGATTCCTACAGCCTCCTAACTGGCCTTCTAGCATGAAGGTTTGCCTCCTTTCAACTCATTTTCCACCCTGCATTCACAGTGATCTTATCATCTCATGTTATCCCCCTCCTTATAATGACAGAGTTTCTCTGATGCTTTCAGGATGCAGACCAGACTCCCTCACCTGCCTTGCAGTCACCTCCATGGAAAGGCTCCTTCCTACCATTTCATTTCTCGCCAGTGTTTTTTGAGACATGGTCTCACTCTGTTGCCCAGGCTGGAGTGTAATGACATGATCAGTGAGCCCAGGAGAACAACTGTGTTTTTCAACCTAGGAGCTTGTGAAATATACTTTCCCCTAACTGTTCTGAGAGTGTCTCTTAGGGACATGCCAGGGGATGGAGCGATAAATATTTTACAGATTAAAAGTAATTTCTAACCTGTCTTTAGCATTCATTTCATCTGATACCATTGAAAAGGTAAATTTCTACTGTCTGAGAATGATGTTAGGCCCTTCCCCCAAATTCCTTCGATGAATGAGCCCACACAACCGCACACCAGCTGTCCTTCCTTCCTCCATCTGCCTAGGGGATCCACAGAATTTTTCCACTGCAGTTAGCCTGGTGGAGCTCTAGCTGTGAATAAGAACACATTCATGAAAATCATATTAGAGACTGTTTTGAAGCATCACAATGAACTAGCTGGAGATACTGGATTGATGCATAAGCTGTAGCATTATTATGCTTGCCCAATGGAATGCAAATGGCGCACGATGGTTGACTAGTCACAGTTCATCACATTTGTCAATTCTTGGGTTGACTGATGTGGATCATTGTAGAGTAAAGCGTTTAAACGTTCTTCATCAAAGTCCCATGGTCTTCCTAAACGTGGAGAATCACTCAGGTCAAAGTGACCCTCTTCGAAATGACAAAACCATTTTCTGTCATGCTTTTCCCATGGCATTCTCCTTGGTCATGGCACAAATGTTTTGAACTGCCTCTGCTGCCTTTACTCCTCTGTTAAACTCAAACAGAAGAATATATTGGAAGTGTTTGGTTGTTTCCACTTAATACTCTATTTTCTTTAGCCCATGAATAGCACTAACTTTCTCCAAATCTACAAAATGCATGGCATATTCACAAGCACAACATTGTCATGCCCAAATGACAAACGATAAACAAATTCCCAACCCCTCAGTGTTGCCATGCCAAAAACAAATCTACAGACTTATGAACCAACCTATGAGTAAAGCTCTAAACAGCCTCAGGGAAAGAGGTGTGAGAAGAAGCCTACAACAGGAGAAGGCAGAGGAGATGGGATCCTTTCTTTCCGCGAACAGTAAGCTGGGTCAGGAGATAAAAGGCTGGTTGAGAGACAACCTGCAGCCTTGGAAATGGGTGTGGGAGTCACTGGGGGCCTGCTGTGTATCAAATCCCTCTTGCCAGTAATGACTGCTGACTACCAAGGACTAAACTCTGACCTTTTTATTTCCTCTCTTGCCAAATTCCTAACGAAGGGGCCAGGAGAGTCGCCCCTTCGAAGTCTTATCAAATGGGTTTTATTAACTGTATAGGATGAGGCTCATTTTTCAACCTGACTCTGGCATAACATCACGTAACAGGAAAAGAAAGAAATTAAAAAGTATTGTATGACCTTCAAAGCCATTTTTGGGAAATCTGCATCTGCAGAGAATTCCTTTCTTAGGGGGTTCCAGACTTGGGTACCTTTTGAGGCACTCACCACCTTTTCTCTTCGAAGCCTGCTATCATGAGGTCTCATCTACATATCAAGAACCTCGGCTTCCCCAGTCTCCTTACCTTAAATCAGCATTTTATTTATTTATTTATTTTTTTGAGTTGGAGTCTCACTCTGTCACCCAGACTGGAGTGCAGTGGCCGCTCCCGGCCACCGCAGCCTCGACCTGCTGGGCTCCGGCAATCCTTCCGCCTCAGCCTTCCAAGTAGCTGGAACTGCAGGCGCGTGCTACCACGCCCGGCTAATTTTTGATTTATTGTAGAGATGAGGTCTCGCCAAGTTGCCCAGGCGGGTCTCGAACCCTCGGGCTCAGGCAATC